>JABSTB010000842.1:0-25143 GCA_013756995.1 Neonectria neomacrospora | reverse complement strand
CCCCCCTAGGAAGGTGGAGCGGGGGATATGGCGGCATACCGTGTCCAACCGGCCGGCGAGAATCCGTTCGGTGGTGTTCTGGATGTTGCCCCCGTTCCGTTGAAGGTCCCAGAGGATGCTCCGCCTCTCCGCCTGCGGAAACATCTGCTGTATCCTATCCACCGCGATTTCCCTTGACCTGAGGAAGGCTTCCGGTGATCGGGCGGGCCGTTGGGGGGCGGGCCCTCCGAAGAAGAGGTATCGTATCGTCAGGCCGAAGACGACCAGAATGGCCACGAAGTACGGAAGTGAGATCTGTTCGTTCGACATGGTCGCTGACGAGTCTACGGTCTCCCGATAAGGCGGCTGGAAGCGCGGCTGGTTGTTGAAAGGTGGGAAAGCGGTCGACCGCGATGACAGTTGAGGCGTCGATGCCTATAAAAGGTTGAGATTCACAAGGTAGTCCACAAGCCAGAGAGCCGCGGTCGTGGGTCGATGCCCATCTATTCTTAATCCAACAAGACCAGGTGCTGGAACCGGGGGCTCCAGCCTCGCCGCGCCGTAGCGTGGCAATGTGGGTAGGTAAGCCCCCACCTTGAGGGAACCCCGGAGCGTAATTCTTCCACCTCCCGACAGTGACGAAACCACACACGACATCCCGAGATACGCTCCGGCAGGTGAAAGGTACCATACGAGAGCAAAACTTAGTTGTGTACCTGATCTGTTTTTACACCGCAGCATAAACTCTCCGTAGCAGGTGATGCAGGTTAGCACATCACGGTGCAAAAGGACAGACATGCACAAGCACAACGCTCGCTTGACGCCACTGGGAAGCATCCTGTATTAACCCGGTGCAGCCCTCAAACCCAGGTGACAAACCGTCTACCTCGATGACCAGATCGTACCGTCCCAGACCCCAGGGCCAACAGACCCGATCCATTACCGCAAGGAACAGTTGCCCTGCCTTGACGGCGAAACGCCCGATGATACACTTCCCCCAGTTTCAACCAGCCATGCTAAGCATCAAATCACCCAACGACCCGTAGACGTCCCAACAATGTCGGTTCAAGCACACCATTACCCTTACGGCTGCTGAGGCGGCTGGCTGAGAGTCGTATCTAGATCCCCGTAGTGCAGCGTGAACTCCCGCTGTGCAAGCCGTGTTAGCATGTATACTTGGAGAGGACAAACAAGGACATGGAGGAAAACGTACTCGTTCCTTCCGCCAGTTCCCGGTGTCCCACACAATGTAGTAACCCCGTTCATGGTTTGGGCTCAATATTTGGGGGGTCATGTGCTCGTCCTTGGTCAGCCACACCTGCATCTTCTTGTGCCATCGCCAGTTTCGAGAATGCCTGTGCCACGTTAACATGCCATTCGGACGTTGACAGCATTCATTACTCACAGTTCCACTGCAGCCATCTGTTGCTTGACATCGGCTGGGCAGCTGTAGAAAATCCAGAACAGCGTCTCCTCGTTGAAGCTTTGAATCTTGCTCTCGATCGGCTGCACATTGGTTACGCTGTAACAATCAGGCAAGCGGAACTTGCCAGTATGCGCCGTCGGTCTGGGAGCAGCATCGTCGAACAGAGAATAGATCTGGGTCGAGAAAAGCCTGTCGCCATTAGCAAGCGCCGCCTGCGAGTTCAAGATTGAAAGGCTCACTCTTGAGATCCCATGTCGAGCCCAAGCGAGGTAGGGTCCATACCCACAACCATCGCATGGTAGTCGGGATAATTGTTCATCAAGGTCCGTAGTCCCTTAATTCCCCATTTATCCACCGCAGGCATACCGGCCAGAGGGTCAATTACTTCAGGGTTCGGGTTCTCAGTCTCATCTTTTGCATTCTCTGTAGAACCATCATTGACAATCGCTCCCAAGGGATGGCGGCTCTGTAGCTCTTGCGGAGAGCCGTCAGTTATAGGCGCAACTGAGCTGGAGCTCTCCTCTCGAAACGGTGTCGGCTTTTGTCTCTCTTCATCCTCAAGTCCGGGAGGTTTTGTTTCCTGTGGTCGAGAAGAGCCTTCGAGGTTTGGTTTAGTTCGCGTCCAAGAAACAGACAAATCAAGGCTCACCAAGTACTCCCATTCCCGGGGGCGATCTTACTTCGCCCACGCGGCTTGTGGCCGAAAGCGCATTGAGAAGACCATTCCCTCGGTTGTTCGGTGCAGGCCCCGGTGCCCCGGTTGGAGGTCCGAAACCCAGAGACGACATCAGATTCGCGCCACGCTCCGACCCTATCTCCCCATTGGCGGTCCGGTTGAGAGGAGGAAAGTCGTCGATGCTAGTGGATTGCGCCTGAGATGATTGAGCCCCCATGTTGCCCTGGTTTCCGAACCGAAAGGACCCTTGCACCGGAGGCATTCGAGAAGATGTAGGACTGAAAAGGTCGTCTTGGCCCCCTTGCTGGGAGGACAGCGGTGTTGGCTGGTTGCGCTGTATAGGGCCGCCTATGTTCCTAGACCCAGCGCCTGACCACATCGAAGCTTGATTAGCGTTCGAGAGTTGAGAGTTGTTGGATAATGAAGGAAACTCCCTATACGTTGTGTCAGTACAAACGCATCCCAAACCGATCATGACAGAGAGGGGTGTGTGGAGGGGTGGGATGGAAGCAAGCAGCCAAGCAGTACCCCTTCACGACAGCTGAGTGGGCCAGTCCCGGTGGTTCATCAGGCGCTGGCCAAACATAGGCCGACTCATTGTGCTTCTTGACTAGTCTTGGCTTCAATGCGGGCTACACGCCTATCATGAATTGATGTGGTGGGTGAATGCGGAAAGTGGGCAAACAGCAGCGGCGTGAGTGACGAGGAAGAACATACGACAAGTCGAGTGGTGTTGCTGGTTGCGAGCCGCTCAAACTTTGAGCAAAACTGACGTTGCCGCCGAGTTGACGGTTGGGATTTGGAAGGCCAGCGGCGCCCATTGGCACGCCTCCTCCAAACGCCCAGCCTGAGCTATTGTTCGCTGTATTCATGGCGCACCAGTCAGCCCCCGTAATAGAACAACTGACCGCCCAGTCAACTCGCACATCTCAAATCATACCTAGCTTCCCGTTCGGTAAGCGGCTCGATCCTGCTCGTCCTGGTTGTTGAGGTTGGGGTTGGGGTTGTTGTTGACCTCCGAAACCACCAGGCATTCCGCGGAGTGTTTGTGGCACTGCCCCTACCATCCGAGACCTTGGTCAGCCTTGCTCGAATAATCGCTCCAGAAATCGCCAGCCCAGTCTAGGGCGACGCAAAAGCCTCCTCCCCGTTGCCTCCTTCACGTTTCGCATCGGCTCGAATTCGCTCCTCGGATCTTTAGATCATGCCCAATCGGCGGACGGGCATCAGGCAAGGGAGGGGCATGGATCACGAAGGAGATTGCGAGGACACAGCAACACCAGATGCTAGCGCACGCAGCGCAACGCCGCTGATTCGATCGCCCTCTCCCTCTCGACGGCGAAACGTGCTCGTGGGATCGCAGGTTGGGCAAGCAGCGGGGTCCAAGGTGGACGAGGAACGAGGTGGTCGGGAGCTGTCCTACCTGGCCGGTTCATGATTGCAAAGGATCGCGTGAGCGACTAACGGTGAGGGATCGATTTTCTTGGGTTCTCGGGTCGGAGTACGTGGCTGCTCGAGGTCGGAGTCGGTCGTTCGGCAGCGTCTTTGCCTGGAGAGATGTTGTTTGCACTTTTGCTGCGCTGGTTGGAGAAGGCTGCTTAAGGCTCGATGCACCTGGAGCCCGTGGCCGGATTCAAGTGGGTCCGCACCGACAGCGATGTGCCCGCCAATCAGGCTCTAGTGTGGGCCAAGGCTGTGACGTTGATGCTTGCGCACCAGCGAGGGCGCTTGCTCACATACGCCGCTTGCTCACACTACACGCTTGCTCACACTACACGCTTGCTCGCTCATATACCGGTTCACAGCAAACTTGGCGGGACGATCACGCGGATACTGTGGCTCTGCGACTCTGTGACTCTGGCGATACACATCTCCGGTCCCCGCGCAGCTAGGCAATCGGGTTCTAGCGGGGTCGGGGTCGGGGTCTATTCACAACTCTATCGACTCAGTTGACGACTTGCTTGAAGCTTGCCTCAAAGTCTATGCCTGCCACGTTCTTTCCGATCAAGATGATCTTGCCATTCGCCGGCGCTTCCTGATCAGCTGGCGCGTCATTTATATCAAAGACCTCTCTGACCCCCTGAAGAATCTTCACATCTCCGTTGTCAAACACCAGGCGGCCCTTGCAGCGGTGTATCTCAAACGTGTCCGCCTCCTCCGTCTCGGGAAGCTTGCTATCCCACAGCACGGCCCGCAACCAGCGGTCGACCCTGTCCAATTGGTCGGGCCGTAGGCGATCGACAGGAATTGTCACAGTTGATATTGTCTAAGTCGTTAGCCACCACTGCTCATCTCTGCCATTTCAATATCCGCCCACTCACTGGATCAAGATGGCTGTGCCCCTTGGCGGTGGCCTCCGATTCATCAAACTGGTCATATGCATGTAAATCGAGTAGAAAGCCCTCCAGCTGCGGTACCACGCTCCTTTCCGTCACGTGGATCTTGGCCAATCCGTTGATGGATTCGATCCTGGCTCGTACACCGCTGAGCTCACTCTCGCTGACCATGTCGGCCTTGTTGATGACAATCACATCTGCGTGAGAGATCTGAACGTGAGCAGTTGTCATTAGAGGGCCGTGGTGGTCGTGGTCCTCATGGCCCTCAACCTTGCCGCTAGGGTCGTCCAGGCTTCTCAAGATGTTTTTCGCATCCACCAAGGTAACGATACCGTCTAGGTATATCGTGCTGCCTAGGCCGTCGTCCACCCAGAACAGTGGCGCCAGGTTACCAGGATCAGCAAGGCCTGTAGTTTCGAGAAGGATGTAGTCGAATGCGCCCTTCTTCTCCATCAACGACTCAATAGCATTCACACCAGTATCCCTGATGTTGTTAGCCAATTCCGGGGATAAAAATGGGCGCCCTACTTCACTGAGCAACACATGCAGCCGTTGCCGACCTCAAGCCATTCCTCGACTTTCTCATCTCCCTTGCTTACAGTGAGGGACTTTTCGATGTCGAGGGCTGTATATTCCACTTAGAGAAGAACCTCATCAAAGGTCAAACCATGACGTACAGTCTCCGAATTCTGTCATTCGGGTCAACAAGGGTAGTCTGACATAGTGTAGTTGTACAAACCATTCATAATTACGGCGATCTTCTTGCCATGCTGAGCCGTAAGGATGTAATTCAGCAAAGTTGTTTTACCCGCCCCCAAGTACCCTAAATATTGTCAGGTATGCTGGCTATAGGAAGAGGCAAAATTGGAAAACCGGTACCTGTCACAATAGTAATTGGAACTTTGACTGTGACCTCCTCCTGAGCATTGTTGACGGTAGTGTCGACCAGCTCTGGCGGGGCATCGTCATCAAAATCCATGGTCGCGAATGTTGTGAGGGGAACGGAGCGTCAAAACCGAAGGCTCTGGCTGGTTAGCAGCCAGTTCTGGGTTCGAATTTATTTCGACACTTGTAGTTACTCTTTGTGAAGGTCACTCTTCGTCTTTGAAGCTCAACTGGGTTTTGTAGCATCCCACAGCCATGTCGAAGTCTCGAAGGTGATTCGCACACTGACACCTCGCACGGCCCCCGTTAGCTGCACCCGATCCACACGTATGCACTTACCGGCCTCCTCTCATCAAATGCGACTATTCGTAACGCCGCCAAGGATTGGCCCAACCACAGCCTCGCCGTCGTTCGTCCTAACCGCCCAGCTCTCTCCTCCTCGACGTCGTCGCAACCGCGATTCCCGAATTCCACAACACCGCGGCCTCGCCTCAACACATCATGTCGCTAGCACCGAGCTCGCCCCGGTTACCGAGCCCCCCGCCGCCGGCTGAGATCCAGCTTGGGCCCAACTCGCCCGCTGGCGGCCCGGCTGCCAGCCCTCAGGCAACGCACTCGGAGCAGACGCTGCTGGACGCGAGCTCTAGGCGGCGCATACATCCTGGTACCAAAGCCAGCGACATGTCTGCCGGGCCTCCCTTGATACCCCTTCACGAGGTTTGTTTGGCGCCTGGAGTTGCCTCGAGATGCCCTCAATAACTAACCTCCAACAGCTGGACTCGGCCTTCCAACTACAAGAACACCTAGCCGCCCTCCACTGCTACCACACCGCGTCCAATACCCAACCCCTCACCCGCGAAACCGCCCTCCAGCTCGCGCAGCCTCCCACCGGCATCGACCGCACCATCTGGCTCTACGAGCTCTGTCGCTTCCTCATCTCCCAGTGCAACTCTCTCATCGTCGGGTTCCTCTTCGACACCCCGCCATGCAGCGCCAGCACCTGCCCCGAGATGCGGGCCTCAGAATGGCAGTTCCTTTGCGCCGTCCACGAGCAGCCCAAGAGCTGCTGCGCAATCGACTACTGCTGCCACACTCTCGACTGGGCCGCCAACGTCGTGACTGACCAGAAGATCTTCCCAAGCCGCTTCGTCGTCCTCAGCGATAATCATAGCAAGAACCTTGGAGTCAAGAACTTGGTCAACGTGTTTCGCCGCCTGCATCGCATATTTGCGCATGCCTGGTTTCAGCACCGCGGGGTCTTCTGGTCAGTCGAAGGTCAGACGGGCCTCTACGTATTCTTCAAAACGGTCTGCGACCTGTACGACTTGCTACCCGCCGAAAACTACAAGCTCCCTCCAGAGGCCGAGGGCCTGGAAGCTCCCTCGGTAGAGCACGAGGTTGAGAAGCCTGCGCCAACTATCCTGAAGCCTCAGGCACATCAACGTGACCCAGGTAGTGAAGATGACAACTTACACCCTGCTCGAACAAACACTCGACGACATATTAGGGGCAGTCCGTCAGTTGGAAGCGCTGTCACAACAGTCATAGAGGCAGAGGAAGACGAGGCCGATAGTGCGTCACGAAAGCTAAAAGAAATGCACATTTCGGCTCCCCCAACTGTTAAGGAAGAGCCTGAGGTGGCGGATGTCCCCGTCATTGTTGAGCAATCCGACGTGGCACAAACCTCGGCTGAAGGCCGCGACTCACCCGCCCGAGAAGACTCACCTACACGAGAGAAGCAAGAGCATGAAGACGAGGAAGCATCGGACGTAGACCAAACTATCATGGCAGCGGACCCTGAGCCTGAGCCTATAGTTGACAAGGATGCGCCGGCCGAGGAGCCTGTACCGGCTCTAGAATCAGCTGCTTCTAACGACGCGAAAGAGGACGACACACCCAAGGATGACCCGACAACTGAGGAGAAGCATAAAGCATCATCTGAGACGCCGGCGTCGAAAGAGGCCGAAGAACCCACCAAGGAAACGGCCTCTGAGCAGCCAGCCGCGGAGACCGACCTAACGAAGACTGACGGAGACGCGACTCCAGCTGACGCTCCCTCGAAAGCAGAGCCTGCAGATGACAATTAAGTCGTCGGTCGGTCGAATCTACTTCTGTCCATTTTAGGTGCGTTCAGGGAGGGATCCGAGTCTGGCTTATCCAGACGCGAGCTGTGTGGCCGTTTACTGTAGTTGAAGCCGTGTATAATAACATCCCCTTCGAAAAGATATGAGGGTATACATAAGAGACTGTTCCAGTACGCACGGCGGAGGGATAATGAATGCAGTTCCCACAAAGCTTGGGGCCGGGAGTCCCAAGGCCAAAATGCCCCTCCTTGCTATTTGTTCTATATGCAATCTGTGTCTTTCAGCCACCAAAGACGGATGGTGAGACGTCGGGTATCTATATCACGGGAGGTGAACCAGCTGTTTCACTTTTCCACCCCTAGCTTTTTCCCAAGCGGTGGCGTAGCCCGAAAGTTGTCTCAAAGAGGCGATGCACAAGAACCGGCAGCTCAGCAGTCATCTAATAAGCGACTGCCCGCCCTTGAAACTCGGTTTGGGGACCTATTTCCTTTGCGCCTAATAGTCCCTATAACCCCAGGTAACTCGCTCGCCTGGGCCTGGGTATTTGGCTGGGAGGATTTTTCGGGTTGTCTGTGGTATCTTTCAAATCCGAGCTGCCTGCGCCATCTCCAAGAAAAAGCCAAAAGCTGATTCACTTTGATTTTATGCACAGAGCAGCTGGAGCTTTTGTTTTTCACACGCTGGCCTCAGGTCGCTGGGCTTTCTCCCATGGTAGATGATCCGCTATCTGGTGCGTTCAACGATAACTTTGCGAAGATATGTCTGACCTCCCGGAGGTTTTCTTGCTGGGCTGTCACAGCAGCAGCATTCCGCTCGTCAGCAAAGCTTCGGATACTTTGCAACACCGGACTAAATCGGTCGCCATTCGGGAGCCACCAGTGGGCGCACGACGGCTCTCGGAACATTTCGGCCATCTTCGTTCGAAGGCTGATTGGGTGAATGTACCTGTTTATAACATCAGCCTCGACTTCCTGACAGCGATGGGGGAAACCATCATTTGAGTTGCAATACAAACTTACCCCATCGTTTCAAGTAACGCGAATTTTCGGCGAAACCACATATGATGTCGCGCATCCTGAGGCAAAAAGAGCGCGGCAATGGCGATGCTCGCCTGGATAAGAATCAACACGCCTTTGGGGGTAAAAGGCCAGTACTCCAGAGTCTCGAAGTACTGGCACGTCGTGTACGCGAGCCGACCCAATTCTCCAAACAAGATTTCAGGAGTCATGTTTGATGACTGACATTTGTGCATAATCATTATGGAGTTCCATTCGGCGCAAAGAATTGTCGTCGCAAACAACGGAGGTTCGTAGAGAATTCCAGGCGTATACGGATCAACAATATCGTCGGGGTCCGCAGGTCTTGGTGTTGGAAAATCGGTAACGAGGCATCTGTTGTCGCACATCGCAGGATCCCTGTTCTCTTTCCATTCTAGGAGCAGTTTGGTTATGTGATCATGCTCAACGATGAACTGCTCGGCGGGGATTTGGCCACGACTACCCCGTGCGAACAAGATTGACATGTCGTAAGAAATCAGACGAAGCCTCGCAGACCATTCTTCCATTTTCCAGCGTAACTCTTCCGGGTACGTCATCATCTGAGACTGGTTGAAATCCACCATGGCAGTGAACCACTCGCGAGGTAAGTCCGTCGGGAATCCCCCCATCAGAGCGACAAAGTTGTCGAAGCGGGCGTACCACTGGAGACACATACGCCCCATGGGAGTCTGCATAATCGTCTGCGGTGTGAACATACTGGTAAGGATTTCGAACGCCGCCTTTTGGTGACCCATAAGGTTGACCCAATCTCCCAAGTACTCCTAATGCGAATATTAGCCCAAAGTCACGACCGGGGACACCACCGCCTCCAGAATTACCTCGATCGTAGCCAACTGTAAAATAGTCAGGAGTGTTGCTACACTATGCTTCTCCTTCCGCTTCAGAGTACCCAGCAATAATGTAACGCTCCTATTGTAGTACTGCAAAAAGTCCTGCAGCTTCCCATTTGGGTCCTGGAGAGTAAGATGGTAGGCAGAAAAGCCGACCAAGGCATTGAGTAGCGGTTCATGCCTAAGGGCTACACTAGGGAGTATTGTCTTGAAGAATTCGTCTGAATCGTGGGAGATGCAGTAATGATAGTTCGTCATGTTTTCAACAAAGTGTGACAAGCATCGTTGGAACTCTGGAGGAAGATGGGACCAATCTGGTGGCCCGAGGTGAAGAGGAAATTCGGCGGATGGGTACAAGGTAGTTGCCAGACTGATCGGGGTTGCGGTCGCAGTCGATGGTGATGAACTTTTTGTACTGCTTTGCGATGGGGCCTCGGAGGGTTGACGTCGTGGTAGGTTTCCCATACTTTGCGAGTATTGAGAGGTCTTCTGCGACCGGCTTTCAGATTCCTCGTCGTCTAGTATTGTTTCAAGCTTGCTTTCCTGCTCTGTCTCGTCTTCTTCTTCGTCCTCGTCCGCAGTCGAAGACGAGGGGCTCGTTTGCGTCCCGGATGGGTCCTTTGATTTGCCACCAGCTCCTTTTGAATTAGGAGCCTCGGGGTAAACGCATTCGCGGTTGCCTTTCTTGCATCCTAGTCGAAGTTAGCGCTCCTGTTGTGCATTGACGATATGTTGAAACCCACGTTCGCATATCGGTCGCGATTCGTCGCACTAAACACCATTAGACATCGTCCTCAAGTCGTCAAGGGGGGTTGTGCGAACCTTGACTCGCCGACTCCTACACATAAAGCAACCCGAGCGCGTCCGGCGGTGCTTTACATGGTCCATGCCTGTCCCACTTGCAGGGCCAGACTTCCTTCGACTCTTTTGTGGCTTGGACGGGTTGAACATCATCGGTTCTGGAAACCCCGTGAAGTAACCCAGTTGCTGATATGGTCCAGGCATTGGAGCTGACGGTGCAGGAATCGGCTGACCATGCATCTGCGGTACGAACATATCTTCGGGGGTGGTGACGGGATTCATCCCAGCCCCAGACATTGAGGAGAGAAAATGGTGATAGTAGTCACCCATGGTAACGAGTGAATCACGAGTCGCTCAAACAAACAGATCGTTTCGAGGCTCTAAAAGAATGGCTTGGGCGAGGGTCGAGGGCCAAGAGCGATGTTCGCATGCTTACCAAAAAGTAGCACTGGTTGGGTCACAACCTCGGCAGGCATGCGTCGGATACGCAGAGACCAGTGGTCGCGGGAGAGCAGGATGTTTCTGTTTTAACACCAGCTCCGCGGTTCCGACAGGTTGGTTGCCAAGGGGTGCTAGGAATATATGAGCTTTAGGATGACAGCCAAATAGGGTCCGGCTGTGAAGAAAAGTATCCGATGAGACGGAGTTGGGTTGAGAATTTCCAGGGGGGGCAGCTGCCAATTTCTCCCTGTTTCCGTAGAAGTGACTAACCAGGACCACGGTTGAGCCCTAGTCTATATTGACAACCCCTGGCAGGAAACCGGCGTGGTGGTAAGGGCGTGGAGGAAGGGGAAGGGATGGGGGTTTGGTTGATGTCAATATGTGAATATGTAACCCATTCCAAAGCTTTCCAGAGCCTTGGTTAAGAAGGAGACTACAGGGTCAAGTCTGTCAAGACCCCTGAGCATGCGGATAGATCCAGGAAAGCGGCAAGATGTCCGCGGGTTAGTGAAACGTGGGTTGCAAGGGCGCCGTTTGGCTGTTGGTGGGGGGGAGGCTTTCAAAATGGCCGTCAAGGAAGAGGGGCTGGCCGTACCGGCAGGGCTTGTATAGCGGCCGAGGAGAGAAGACAGGCCGTCACACCGTGGCAGGAGAAGCCCCAGGGCCCTTTGTAGGGCAGAAGCTGGGCGGGATCCCGGGAACCGGTTAGTCGTGTGTCCGTTCAGAGTCTGAGGGCAGCGGGGGCGAGATGGGATGGACCGTCTAGCAGCGTGTTGGTCCAGCTGGGTTGAGCAGACCCCCTGGAGATAGAAACCGGAGATGTCGTATTCTGCGGGAGAGTGTTGCTGCATGCAGACCTGACGGGGTGTCAATCGATGATCGTGGGTCTCGGGAGCCAGCCAAGAGCGAGGCCTGTCCTCTTTGGTGAGTAGAAACGTCCCACGGCCAAGCAGCTGAGCAGAGCAGACCACTAGTTGCGAACGGTCCGCGCGTTGAGGTAACGGTGTGGCAACAAACAGAGGGACGGAAGGGGGGAAGCAGAGCGGGTGGTGTTGTTGTTTGAGTTGACAAGAGAGCCCCGATACTTGCAGCTGCTGTTGTTCCTTGTTTGCGGATCCGGGCTGGAGATTCTGCAGAGGAGTGGATGGGACGAATGGGTCTGCCGGGGGGGTGTGGGTGTGTGTCAGTTGGGAAGTAAGAAGCAAGTGCGGAAGAGGCGCCGGCCGAGAGAAGAGATAAATAGGTGTGTGGGTGTGTGGGTGGTAGGAGGAGGAGGATGACGGGAGGCCACCACGGACAGAAGCGTCAAAGAGAAGAGAGAGAGCAGATTAAGATCCCTAACGCAAGTAGGTGCGTGTGTCCTTCTCGGGCAACGCCAAGATGGCGGTGATGATGATCAGGATGATGGGGATGATGAAGAAGTCGCAGTCGCGGCGAAAGCAGAGCAGCAGACACAACAGACAACGATGATAACGATGACAACAAGTGTGGTTAATAAGTGACAGTTGGTCGGTCCCTGGGGATAGATGGTGGCCCTGGCGGGAGTAATAAGAATAAGACCTAGACTAGTAGTGGATAGAGGATGGCGGATGGATCATGGTCGACGGATGGATGATGTTATTCCAGCAGTGGACGCGGGGCGGCTGGAACTGGGTTGGCGGGCTGCGGGTTGGAGTTGGAGGGTTGGAGGGTTAGAGGACTGGAGGACTAGAGGGGAGAGGAGCACACCCCGGCTTCGAGCCAGGTCCCTGTCCGTTCAACCCTTTCAAAGGCCAGGCCTTGCCTTGCCTTGCCAGTTTGCCAGCTTTCGACCAAAGTCTTGGCTCCGTGGTGCTAATCCCGGTCTTTCTGGGACACTGGACCACTCTGGCTCCGGGACCTGGGCTCGTTGAGGTGACGATGAATGGCAGATGGGTACGTGCAGGCTCGGGGTCTAGTCTGGAGCTTGGGGCTTGGCCAGCCTAATGAAGTGAAGCTTGTCCCAAACGAGCTTAAGACCGCGGAAAGCAAACCGGAGGGCTGGACTGACGGCGTCAAACATCCCTTGTTCTCCAACTGCTAGTCCCCCTCGAATGTCCGCCCCTCGATGACTGCCTTCGACGGCCCTTGACTGCCACTCAACTGCCAGGCAGGGCGACAAGGACTTTGGCCAACCCAAGCTGAACTTCTGGAGGGATTGTGGACCAGGCCCCCGTAGCGTCCGTCGGGGCCGGAGTAACTTCTTGTTCGTCCATGGAGCCTGTTTTGGCATCTCACATCTGCGGCCGCGCGCTTGGCATCGACCGCGCTCTCTCCAGCACCAGAGGCATTTGGAAATCACCGCGGACAGGGGTTGCTCATTGACAGGGCCAAGAGGTGGTGATGTAACATTTTGGGAGGGGCCTTGGGGGTTAGCTCAGCGGCCGGGGTTTGATGCAAACCTTGCCTCTGCTGTCAGACCGCATGCTGGTCTGTCCCAAATTTGTCCACAGCCCCAACGCTGGGCCCTATCCGTCTGCGAGGGGAGGATCAGGGAAGCCATCGACAGGGTGGGTGGCTCTCCATCCATCCATCCCTCCATCCATATTTCACAGTAGCTCCTTTCCTCCTCACTGCAGCCTGGGTACCAGGGCTAACCGCTGGCGTAGCAGGGTATCCTGGTGTGGCATCCGGTCTTGTCCTTGGCCAGACCATGGTGTAGATGGCGATCTGATAGGTCCCATTGTCAGGACCGTGAGAATTGGTAGAGCGGCCTCGTGTGCCCTAGGATCAACAACTTCCATATCCACACTTCCGTCCCAACTTCTGACAACCACCCACACACAAACGGCGCTTCGACGCTTGGATCAGCTGCCGCTCCCGGCACTACTCGTGGGCCGTCGCGTGGCCCGACCCAATACTGGCTTCGTGTTTGACTTCGACCAGACAATCAACATGTCTTTGATGCAGACCTCGGCATACCAACACCGCCATCGGCCAAGTGGCAACGCGTGATGCCGGTTTTCCAGTGGACGCCATCTCCCTTTCCTTCGGTCGGGCCGGAGGACGCCCAGAGGCAGAGGACCGGCGAGAAAGGAAACGAGAATGGAAATTCCTGATCCAATTCCCTTCACCGGTCAACAAATCGGCCAACTTGCAAGTAGGTACTAGTACCTCCATTCGCAATGGTTCTTGAACATGCTTGCCCGGCCGGCTTCCTCGATCCTCGTCTTTGTGGTCTGGGCTTAATTAGGCACTAGGGAGAGTTCGGGCCAACCTGAAGCACAGGCCAGACGAGAAACGGGAGACGTTGGAAGTTTGAACAAGTCATAATACCCCCAGGGCCCTGCAGCAAGCATGGCCCGTCGAGGTCCTCAGCTGCAATTTTGGGACCAACCCCGAGTGCTCAGACCAGCCCATGTCTAGAGGGGTCTCTTGGGGCAGCGATGAATGATTCAGCAGGCCCCCTGGCCGTGCGGTCCGTACCTCGTTGGTAGGAGCGCTACCACGGAGACTATCTGTTGACTGATCGGCTGATATTGCCAGCCCATCACAACAGAGTCGTAGCAACCACCAGAGCCAGATGCACCTGCAAGGGTTCAGCCTCCAGATATTTTTATAGCACAGCATGGTATGGGCGCCTTACCTCACGTGGCAAACCAGGCAGGCATTGGCCCGACGCCGACAAGTTGACTCTTAGATGAAGCTTTGTTGGCAAGTGGGCGCACATGCTGCAGGTGAACAGGCAAACATCCATGCCAGTCTTGACAGATGCGTGTCAACAAGCACAGCTGCCAGTAGCCACTTTGCTTTGTTACACGGATCGGGAGCTTCCCGTCAAACCCTGTCCCAAGTTCTAGAAGCATGTCAGCAGTGAACAAGGCGGGAACTGATTGGGCGAATCGAATCTCTGTACTCGGTGCATCTGTCAAAGTATTCGCATCCAAGATTTCGATCCGCTCGTTACCCCCCACAGCTCTTCAAGAGCGGCATGACACCGGTGCGAGTCACAAGTTGACAAGTCATGCTAGCACCATGATGATCTTCCCTGGACTGGTCAACCTGAGCCAGTCCAGCCAACACTTGACTCCACAGAGGAGCCGGCTGCAAGGTATCCGGGCAATCTTGAAGCCTGACACACTGATGAATTAAGCCCGTCCGCACGGCGCACAGCAGCGCCGCTGCATGGTCCCCCAAGCTAAGGGGGGTGGCCCATCAAAAGCAGCGGCTCCGTCGTTCGTCCAGCCAATCCTGGACTAGACAAGATGGATGATATCTTTATTTGTCGTATTATCGTACATAGGCGTTGATGTCGCTCATTAGGCTAGGTATGGTCATGGTGATGGCGGCTGTTTGGCTCTGCCGCATCAGTAGCATCCGGTGGCTTGCTCTTGCGGAGCGGAACCTTTCTCGAGTATGTACGTTGCAATTTAAAGACTTTTAGGTGCTTGTGGCGAAAGGAATGGTGAGGTTAGTCTCGTCCGACAAAGGTACAGCGAGCTCCCGTGGCGTTGATATTCAATGTTGCTGGGAAGAAATGACGGAGGTTTAAGTGACAGATGATGCCCAACGTACCTATACTAGTAAGGCTGGCGTGGGAGGTACTTAGGTAAGTATGCTCGATGATGCTCAACGCCAGTGGTTCCTTCTCAGTCAAGGAGGATTCCCCCCAGAGAGTACCAATTCGTTGGACTGGAGGGGGAGCCTTCCTTTTGGAATGGACACGCCGGGGAAAGAAGGAGGTACATGGAGGAGAGGGGAGTCGGGAGAACTAAGGGGCCGAGGCGGAGTTTTCCGATATGCCCAAGGGCTGACAAGATTAATCGTAGGCAAATCCCCAATCTCATTCTGGATGGGAAATTCTCAAGGAGTGCTGCTGGGGGCACGAACGGCTTTTGCTAATGGCACAAACAAAAGCTACATAGCCTAGCAGCTATTTTATATGGTAATGTAGGTACCTATAGTATGCATGCCCGCCCCTACTACGTAGTATTACGGCCACATCATGGTCTATGCCCCGCTCACCAAATGGACAGTTGAGTTAGCATAGATACCTGTCTTTTTACTGTAGTCTAAGGTCTGTTAAGACTCAGCCTTTATGAAATAAAATGATTAATATATCTGAGGCTTAGTTTATCTATAAAACTATAGCTCTATATTTTCTATAGATTTTAAAATATCTAGGGCGCGGTGTGGACTTAGGCTTTAGGAGGTGTTTCTGTTTGTACCCCATGCAACACTCTTCTCAAAATCTCAAAATCCAGACTTTGCCGCGACCGGCAACTGTGCTCTATAACGCAGTCAGGCCAAGACCAGGGAGAGGGCGGCATCGCGCGGTTCCCTCCCCTCCAACCCCCGGCACTCGACGAGCTCGATTTACAGCCTTGACGTGTCAGGCCACTTCGAAGCAAGACGCCATCCAAAGAGCCTTAGAACGGTGCTAAGAGAGGCGCCGGCGTCTACCCAGGACCCGGGCGTGGGGACCGACAAGCGCCCTGGCCACCCAGAACGAGCCACAGCCTGCCACAACCCGCTAGAGCAGGCCGAAGCAGCTTGGCAGTCCAGTGCCAGGATGGGGAGGGACGACTCCAGTCCCTGGCTGAAAATGGAAATCTGACGGTCGTCTTGGCATCAACCCAGCTCCCGGGGGCTCAGGGATCTAGCTGGGGTCTGCGGGTCTAGAAGCCTTCTGTCTGTTTGAGCCGTAACCCTCGGCGGACTCCATCTGCCATGGATGATCACTCCAGTGAACGCAGTGGGGAACGGCATGCAGAGAAGGTCACTGAGGGCCAGGAGCCGCGGCCGGCGAACACAAGTGTGCCCGGCATATCACCACCGCCCAGGTCCGCGTATTCGTGCGAAGTACTTCGTATAGAAACCACCTGCTTACGAAGTACCGCGACATGGAAACCAGGAAGGCCCGAAACGCTTGAGAGAAAGCGAAAAGAACGCCCCAAGCACAGAAGTCGCCCTTGCCCGCCAAGCGGAGTAGGTTGTCAACCCAAGGCGTTTATTCTTAGGTAGGCCTTGCAACCCCAGCCCTGCGAATCCTGGGCGAAATACCACCATTCCCGGGGAGGGGTGTCCTAGGTTCCCGGCCACGGCAACGGCAACGGCCACGGCCACGGCGTGGGCTCTTCTTCGAATCCTCGATGGCGGGTCTCGATGACCTACTGTACCTCCCCCGAACGGCCAAGACACAGACAGGGTGGAACTGGCATCTCCCTTCGCCGAGTCCCCGGGTGTGCATCCTTGATGGATATCCTCCAACCCCAGTCACACACTCGACCTAGCTCATCCTTACATCTCGCATTATGGCCTTCAGGTCCGTATCGAATGTAGAAGTACGAACTGCTGCTACTGCTCATCGCTCACTTACCCGCATCCTGATTACCCTGCCTTTCTAGCACATAGCACTACACATATCGGTCTCGACAAACAGAAGATCATCTCCGATGGCCGCCCCACTCCCGCGCTCTTAGTCCCTCCTTGTCAATTTCTTTGGCCGCCCGGTTGCCGGACCGGGCCCTGACTGACTGCCGATGCCGATAAGGTAGCGTTGCGAGCATCTGTTGTTTGGATAGCTCCCTTTGGTGACGTGCCTCGATAAACCTCGACGCCCATTGGATGGAACAGCAATTCGTGGCTTCATGTTCGCGGAGGTTGAAGGAGGGAACATACTATCCCGACGACCCCACCGGCGGACGTTGGACAAGTCACAAGTGCGAGGCCGCCGAGCTTTCTCAAGCTCTTGTCTGTCTTGCCTCGTTCCTCCAATTTCCCAGGATCTGCCCTGCAGGCTGACTTGCGGCAGCCCGCACCACCTTGGGCTCCTCAACCCACGTCCTGCAAAGGAGAGACTGGTTGACTGGTTGATTTGACTAGGAATGAGTCTTGGCCTCATCGCCGCCGTCTCCTGCTGTCCAGCCGCCCTCGGGCCCTGCGGACGGGGCGCTCGCGTGTGTCATAACGCATGCATGAGTGTGTGGACGGCCCAGTTCGGTCAACCCAGTATCCCAGAGTGGGTGCGAGTGGCCACGGCTCACGCCAACAGCCATTCCGCGCGAGCGGGGGGATTGCAAGCCCTGCCCGACGCCGCCGCGCCCATCGTCCAAGTCCATCGCCGATGCTCGATACTCGATCCTGAAGGACTAGCAACTCCGTTCTGTCTCAACCGTCTAGTGCGTTCGTATGCCAGCGGTGGATGACCTATTCTTGGGCCGTCCAAACTCCGTCTGGTCATTGCCAGCATGAACCAGTCCACTTGCGAGACTCAACGCCCTGCAGGCCCCAGCATACGACGTTCGGAGACAGACCAGTACCTCGTACTTTGTACTTCGTCCATGCTTGGACTCTGCATACTAATATCGACGCTTGAAGAGGTCTTCCCTGCCTCTACCCCCAATTTCTCACCATCCATGTTAGTTGGCCGCCGCATCGGGACCTGTATCCCGTCATGCACCACAAGATTCCCCCGGTCCCTAGTGTTCCACGAGTCAGTCAACGGAAACATGACGGGAAAGGGAAAATAGTGGTGCGGATGGTTCCCCCGGCGGGCTCGGGGCGATCAGTGCGGGTTCACCTCCCGACCCCCTCTCATCACTGCACAAGTGCACAGAGCTGAGAGAGGGCAGAACGAGCGACTTGGCGGGGATTCGTCCCGACATTTCCGCCCTTGTTCCTACCTTTACCCTAAAGGCCTGCACTTTCGCTTTCGGGTCTGGGCAGATCAGCTAGGACTAGGAGCCCAGGAACGTGGGACGACGATAGTCTCCAGGTCCTAGCCTGTAGCTCTTCAGAGCGGGCAGATCATTTTAGGGCCTTGAGATTGCGGCCAATGTGCGCAAGATTGAACGTTCATTCCGCGGCGAGACGTCGCTTTACCGGACCTATTCGTTCGGAATGATTCTAGGTGGAGACACGTAACTTGATGGCTGTTATGACGATATTATGATAGAGAAAAGCGCAAGTGCTTTCCCGGATCGGCGTTGCTTTCCTTCTTTTTTCTTCCGCGTCTCCATAAAGACGCTACCCCGGTTCAGCTGAGGTGACACCGGCTCTCAACATATCGAAACGGGATGCGACGACGTCCTCTAGTCCTGTAGTAAGCCGGGCCAGATCAGCCACGAAGACATTACAGAAAACGAGGGACGAGGTTGACCGCCCTTGGAGACCTGTTGGCTCGTCAATTTCTGCCTATCAGAGGCCTCGGAGCTCGTCGGTGGTCTCATGCAGACGGGATAGACGCTGGAGCCAAGCCTTTTGGACCCTTTCCCACCTTGCCCTGGGGACCTCGATAGGCTGTCCTCTCCTCTGCAGGTTCCGGACTGAGACCGGCAGGATGGGGTGAGGGATTGGATGTGGTGGGACGGACGATCGAGGTTGTGCTGTACGCCGTACAAGTGACAGTAAATGCACAGCACTACAAAACTAGCTAGCTACGTCCACGAATGCCGCATTTTCCCAACCAGGAACGAATCGATGAGTGAGGTGGAAGTCCCACTTGGACTTGGTTCCAGCTATTGTGTGCTCTCTGGTGTGCGCCACGGATCTGACAGGCACAGCCAGAATTGCCACAGTCTGCACACTTTGCCGCATTTGCACACTTACACGGCAACTCGCGCAGACAGACGCAAGCACACAAGTAGCCCGGCGGGACCGAGACCCAGGCGCGTGCCTCAACTGTGCAGCTGGAGTCGACAGGCGGTGGATACGCTTCGCACCGATGGCCATCCTGGCTGCATGCTGCCGCCGTCACGAAAACTACCCTGGACCTGACAGTGGAAAATCATGCGCGAACCATTCACATCATCCACCGACGATCCCCACCATGACGCAGAACTGCCTCGATCGATGCCGTCTAATTACGTACGTGGGTAGCAGTGAGTGAGATGCGATCGTGGGTCTCACCTCGCCCTGGAACTACTGCTCCTCTCTCACCCTGGGATTTCGCCCACCTACTCCGTGTATATGGAGTATGCGTAGCAATATTGATGATCGCAGTACCGCGGCAGGAGGAGGTCCAGTTACAGGCAGCCCCAGTCCCAAACGGTCTATGCGGCAACGCCCTGCAGCGCTCAGACCGCCAGCAGGCGGCAGGTGTTTGAGAAGTGGGCCTATCAAGTCGTCGAGCACAACGAAGGGCGAGACTACACGAAGTTTAACAACACCTCGCTTCATATCTGGCTTCAGGAACCCAAGCAACAAGCAACAAGCAACAAGCAACAACCCGCATGAATTCGGAGATTTGCCGCCCACCCAGGTACAGTATCCGCATCGCCAATCTCTCCTCGTCCGCCTTCGCCACCAGCGGACAATAACTACACATACACCTATGTCGATACCTGCAAGCTTGCGGCCGTGACCAGACCATCTCCGTCCATATGTCCCAACCCGGCGCCGGGCTGCAGAGCCAGCTTGTAGACGCCGTGCATGGCTCTGCCCTTGTCCAAGGGCTCGCCGACTTGACAACCGCGCTGCCCGAGTTCCTGGACCAGCTCGACGCCGTCTCGCTCGTCCTCCTCCTCGTCACCCTCATCGCCTTCACCGTCCCCGTCTTTATCCTCTTCCCGCCTATCCCCGTCGAGCGCAGCGATGCCCTCCGCCAGACCCACTCCCGGGTCGGCCTGCCGCCCAAGCGGACCAACCTCCGGGACCAGTTGTCGCCCGTCCACCGCGCCCAGTCCGGCCACCCGCCCAAGGTCCAGAGCCTGTACGTCTACCCGATCAAGTCGTGCAGAGGCATCGAGCTGGCCCGCAGCAAGGTCCTGCCCACGGGACTCGAGCATGACCGCTTGTACACCTTCGCCCAGCTGCGCAGTCCGGCCCCCGCCCCCGGCGCCGGCGCCGCTGCCTCCGGCGATCAGCAGTCGAAGCCGGTCTGGGAGTTTCTGACCCAGAGGCAGCTGCCTCTTCTGGCCAACGTCAAAGTTGACCTCTGGGTCCCGGATCCCGCAAAAACGAGCAGGCAGTTGGGCATCGTCAGCGATGCATTCCTCGTCGTGAGGTTTCCCTGGATGGACCACGGCCCACGAGGCCTGGTGCAGTGGGTGACGGCAAAGATGAGTCGTGGCCTCCAGGCTGAGCCGGAGAAGGAGTTCATGCTGCCCATCGCGTTTCCCGACAACCGGGAGATCAAGGCCCGCGGCTACACGTTTGCAAACGTCAAGATCTGGAAGGACATCACATTTGCGCTCAATGTCGGGGCGGAAGTCCCCCCGGAGCTATCCCAGTACCTGGGCGTTAAACATCGCCTCAGCTTGTTCAGGATGGACCCGTCCAAGCAGAGAGAGGTCTTTCACAGTGCGCAACCAAAGAGCGTCCTTGGTTATCAGCCGGCTGTCGACTTCCAAGATGCTGTAAGTGCTTTCTATAATCTGCAAATCCGACTAAAGACCTTCGTCCGGCTGACAAACCGACAGTATCCCCTCCACCTGCTTAGTTTGACCAGCATGCAGGACCTCGATACCCTGCTCCTCAAGGACGAGACCATGAAGGGACTTGACGCACGTCGATTCCGGCCCAACATTATTAGTGCGCCGCTGCCCCTCAACTCCTCCCCTTTGCCTTAGCCTTGAAGACTAACTCGAGCAGTTTCCGGGGCCGAGCAATACGAGGAAGAAACGTGGAAGGCCATTAACCTCATACACTCGTCTACCAACGACGAGTGCGGGTTCGACGTCACATGCCGAACCGTTCGGTAAGGGAATCCACGCGCTGGTTAAATGGCCCGAACACGAACCAACTGACCGATCCAGGTGCAAACTGCCCAACGTCGACCCCGACACAGGTGTCCGTCACAAGGTCGAGCCGGACCGCGCTCTCAGAAAGTTCCGCGATGTTGACGAGGGAGCACCCAAGATGGGATGTCTGGGCATGCAGCTGTGCCCCATGTTCCCGCATGCTACGACGGCTGAGGAGCTCGAGTTCTACATTGATGTCGGTATGAGGATAGACGTCTTGAAACGCGGCTCGCATCGCCACCTCAATTAGCAGCATGTACTAGTATTACAAGGGGTCAGGGGTGGGTGTGTAAAATGTATTAACAGTTCCATTCATTCAAAACAAAACCTCATATATCCATGTCCTCGTTACATCGATCGGTATCTTATCAAACCACCAACGCTGCCCTCCCATGCCCCGACCCACGCCTCACGTACAAACACGTACAAAGACGCCCATATATTCCGTCATTACCTCATGCAGACGCCGAGCAACCTTGTGAGATCATCTCAGATCCGCTGGCGTCAGGGCCTGTACCATACTGGTGCCCTCGCTGAACCGTGTCCGGAAGATGCGGTTTGCGTTCTGGAACATGCCATCCTTGAGGCTGACAACGATGAACTGTGAGCCCTTGAACCTTGTCTTGATGAGACGGCCGATATTTTGCGTGTGCGACAGATCAAGTGCGGCATCAACCTCGTCGAGAATGTACATGGGCGCAGGCTTGAATTGAAGCAACGCCATGATGAGCGACAATGCGACGAGTGACCTGTAGACACCGTGTGGTTAGCATGCGTCTTCCTTCATACTGAGAACCTTCTGGGAAAGTCTTCTTACCTCTGACCACCACTCAACTCGGTCAAGCTCTGTTTCCATACCTTGCCCAAACAGACCTTGACCTCGAGGCCTTCGTTGATGGTCTTGTTCTCTGGGGGATCTAGCTTGGCAAAGCTACCACCAGGGAGAAGCTCCGAAAAGATCTGACCAAAGTCGCCGTTGACCTTCTCCCATGTTTCATGCAGAGCCTTCTTCTTGTAGTCATCTAGGCTGACAATCGTCTCCTCAATCTTTCGCTTGTCGCGAATGACCGTCTTGATCATATGCTTGAGCGAGACCTCCTTCTTTTCAACACTGTCAATCATATTCATAACCTTGGGGTTGATCTTCTTCTTCATCCCCTGGAAACGCTCCGTTAGATTATGGAGGGTCGCCTTGGACTCGCCGATATTTTGGCCCCGGAAATCGTAAGGCGTGCCGTTCCGACCGAAGTTGTCTTTCTCATCTTGGATCCATTCGTACTTCTTCTCCAGTTTGGTGACATTCTCAGCGGCGCCCTGCTGCTCCTTGTGAAATTTGTCTACGAGATGGCCGAGCTTCTGCATCTCGAGGCCTTCTTCGGCGATTCGCGCATTCTTGGAGCGGGTAGCATCCTCCAAAGCTCGCAGCTCATCATCGAAGAGATGTAGCTTGGCGCGCTCGTCATCAAGCTCAGCCTGTACAGTGTCGTGTGTCTCAGTAAGCTTGGCCTGTTGCTTAACGAGATCCTCGATGTCCTGCTGCTGCCCCTTGATTCCGACCTCCACTTCCTGAAGCTGCTCACGGGCCGCAGAAAGATCCACTCCAGCTTGCTCGGCGTCGAGCTGAGCACCCTGGAGCTCCTTCTGAATTGTTTTTACGGCGGCGGCGTTTTTGCCGAGACCAGCCCGGAGTTTGTCTAGAGACTTCTGTAGCTCTACCAATTTGGCATCTTTGTTGTTGTCGAAGTCATTCATGTCCTTTTCGATACTCTTGATATCGGCAGAAGCCTTAGTCTGACGCACTTTGGCCTCGGAGATGCTCTCCTTTAGCTCAATAATAGTTGACTTCATGCTCTCGACCTCCTGGATGATGGAGGATGAAGAGTTGCCGCCGATTTGTTCCTCGGCGAGCTTGATCTCGTGGCTCTTCAGGTCCAAATCTTGCTTGATCCGACGAGCTTGATCAAGCTTAGACTTTTCCTTGGATATTCTCGTCTGAAGCTCCTTCAAAGAGTACTCAGCTTCGCTCAATTGTCGAGTGAGGCTGTTGAGTTTCTGAAGAGTCACCAAAACGCCGCTGGAGTTTGGTGAGCTGCCACCAGACAAGGTGCCAGATGGGTCATAGGCATCGCCCTCGAGGGTTATGCTCCTCATCCGGACATTGGGATCAAATGTGACCTTCTTGGCAGTTTCGGCATCAGCGCACACTAGGGTGTTGCCAAATACGTACTCCATGGCGGCAGAGACCTCATCATCATATCCAACCAGAGATAGAGCAAGGTCGACCTTGCCTGGTGCAATCTTCTGAGCCGTGGCAACGGTTTGAGCTGCAGCCTTGAAGGCAGCAATTTTGTTGAGAGGGATGATGGTGACTCGCTTCCTGAGCTTCCCCCGTTGAAGCAGCTGAGTACCAGTGACTTCTGTGTCAACAACAACATTGTAGAGGCGTCCACCGGCGCAGATCTCCAACGCGGTACCAGCTTGGGTATGCTCCTTGTCCAACGTAAAGAGCTGAGCAACCAAACCTTTGACCTTGGACCGATCAAAGTTGGGGACGGGATCAGCGTAGTTGAAGTCGATGTTCGCAACTTGTCGCCTGAGCTTGTCAGATTCCTGCCTGAGGTTCCGAACGGTTTGCTGCAGAGTTGATTCTTGCTTGTACATCTCCTCCTCTTGACCTGGTTCGAACCCAAGCCGACCGAGCTCCTTTTCCAACCTTTGAGCTTGCACCTTCAGGCCATCGAGGTCACGTAG
The DNA here is from genome assembly GCA_013756995.1 of Neonectria neomacrospora. Taxonomy (NCBI): domain Eukaryota; kingdom Fungi; phylum Ascomycota; class Sordariomycetes; order Hypocreales; family Nectriaceae; genus Neonectria; species Neonectria neomacrospora. Next base: position 1,176 of record JABSTB010000842.1, on the reverse strand, counting down.
TAAGCCAGCATTTTGTTCCTTTGCTTTTTTGGCCCGAGGCTCCTCCTCTTTAGCCCGTTTCTCCAAATGGGAAATCTTGATCTTTGCTTGTTCTTGTTCCGTTGCAGCTGTGGTGGCGCGGGCTTTGGCGTCCTGAAGTTGTCCTTGGTAACCATTTTCTTGGCCATCCTTTGATGCCACACCCGTTTGCAGAGTTTGGAGCAGCTCTTCCTTGGCCTCGGCGTCTTTGTTTTGTTGTTCGAGATCATTCTTTGCCGCATCGAATTTGGCCTTGGCGTTCTCGAATGCCGTTGTCTTGTCCTTTAGTGTCGCCTCAGATTCGGTTACACTCTTTTCGACTGCCATCTTCTTCTCCTTTTCTTCTGCCAGACTTGAGTTCTTTAAGTCCAATACAGTCGCGAGCCTGACCAGCTCATTGGTATGTTTCTTTACGGACTCTTCCAGCGCCTGTGCTTTCCCTCCTTTCCTGAGTTCCTTGTCCCGCTGGGTCCGGACCTTCGTAACGTCTTCCTCTAGGTTGGAAATCTCGCTCCTTAGCCGTGTTGCAGACTCTTCTAAGTCTCGTCGTCTTTGTTTCTTGCCTTCAAGGTCTGCAGCAGACTGCGTCAACTTCTCCTGAGATCGGACGTAGTCGTATGCAACCACGACTCTCGTGAGCCGCTCGAGGTCATTTTGAGTCTGCTGGAAGTCGAGGAATGCCCGCTTTTCGGTCCGCAGTTTTTCGAGCTTGGGTTCAATCTCCTCCTTGAGCAGCTCCCGGAGTTCTACCAACTTCATCTCCTTCTTGGCCATGGTTTTCAGTGCCTTGTCTCGTCGGTCCTCAAACATCCTCGTCCCCGCAGCCTCCTCAATCATTGCTAGAATCTCAACCGCCTTCATGTTTAAGACCTTGGTGATGCGACCCTGCATGATAAGGAAGTTCGGGTTGTTGATGTTCAGCTGAACCGACTGGAACAGATTCTGGACTGTTTGTTGTTGGGCCCGGTGTCCATTGATGAGGTACTTCGAGGTGCCCCCAAGAACAATCTGACGAGTTACGCTGATCGTTGCATACTCCTCGAAACCGATCGGTGACTTCTTTGTATCTCTGTTGTCGAAGACGATCGTGACACTCGCCTTGGTGACGCCAGCCTGGCCGCGCTTGTAGATCAAATCCTAGGATAGAGATGTCAGTTG
>JABSTB010000841.1:0-11255 GCA_013756995.1 Neonectria neomacrospora | reverse complement strand
CAGATGGAGCGTGTCGTATCGCAGCCGAAGTGGTGGAGGGTGGTGGTGTTGGTGCAGGAGGCGTGAACCGACCGGTATTTCATCGTCTCCCCGACCACCACCACCACCACCACCACCACCACCACCGTCACAAACGCGACCAAATCACAAGAGTCACATGCTCTCCCCTTCAAACAATCGTGTTACGTACCAGTCATGGTGACTCCGACTGCTCCGGTGGGGCGCCAGTTACTTGTCCATCGCCGGCCGTGGGTGGCCTCGCCCGCCGGCATTGCCCTGGGGACTGAGCATCTCGAAGACGGTTGGCCTCGCGCCGCCTGGCCGAGGGCGGCTGCTGATGCGGGGTTGCGGCTGCGACTCGCCAACATCTTGTGCTAGTTGTCGACTTGTCGTTTGATGTATTCGTAAGGCGAAGCGAGCCAACGAGATTGGTGCGTTGAAATGCGGGTTGGGCGATCGTATGGTTTTTTTTTGTTGCTTTCTCTCCGTTGCGACTCAGAACTGTTAGACTGGGAAGGAGACGGAAACTTAAAAGCTCACCCATTCCTGACTCATAAAAGAGATAAAAAGACCAGGGGGAGAAGAGAGAGCTGATGAGCAAGAAAGAGGCTTCTGACTGGAAATTTGGTCCGAAGCGGAGACGTCAATTCAACTTGTGGTCGTGGGGGTTGTTGTTGGGGGTTTGGCGTCGGAACTACTGTCCGTAGTGTGAATAGTCTGTCTGAACGCCGTGACTGGCTTTGCCAGGTATAAGGCAGCAGGTAACAAGACGGGACGTCGAGAGTTGATCGTCACCACCCTACGACCCAAACTGATAAGACCGAGAGGGGCAGGCGGGGACAAGAGCCCGAGCGGGCAAGGAAAGAAACAAAAAAGAAAAAAAAACGACGGGGCCCGGCGCTGCGCGGAATCACGGTAGATGCAGAGGGATCGAGAACGTGGTGCGTCGTTGCCGGCCAGTGGTGACGCAGTACTTGGTACAGTACAGCACATCGGGAGCATGCGGTTCAATAAATCGGAGAGCCGTCGGTAGAAAGCGACAGAGGTGCCGGTGTAATCTTTATATCGCTTCCCGCGGACAAGGGCAGGCAACTAAACTGCGTAGGTCACCGCCATCATTATCCATGGATGTGCCTCCGATGCAGGCCCGGGAATGGGAAATGCCGGGTCCTGCCGTTGACTACGGAGGTTGGGCCCTCGAATCGAACCAGCCGAAACGTCGTCTGCCGTCTTGCATTTTGCTTGTTGGGGTAGCTCCCTTGCGTAGATCTATGTGCTATGTACGAATACGTATCTCTCTATTCCCTATCGCGATAAAGCTCCCCTCGCTGCTGACTGTGTCTCCTCCCATTGGCCAGTCAGTTCCACCTAGTTGAGCTCCTCAACTTCTCTCTGACCAACCTTGCCCGGTCAGAAGTCCGGGGCTACGTTTCCCCGAACTCCCGCCAACCTCACAGCCGGAAATTTCCCACGCAACACCACATGCATCATCTCGCGACTCGAGCCGTTGACCCAACTTCAATACACAATTGCCCAACATGGCTAAGAAGGGTAAGCTAGCTCCATGTCTGGTAGTCTGTTGCCTGCGCATCATTTACTGACCCAATTTGTGTCCTACAGCTAAAGCGCGTCTGATCCATGTGCGCCTCATCTCCATGGCCATGACGGGCTTCTTCTACACTTTCAAGCGTCCGAGAACCTCCGCCATGATGGGCATGATGAAATACGACCCAATCGGTACCAGCCTCCCGTTTGATCCCCCCAACAACCCCCTCTTTGACTGACCCGATTCCCTGTTGCAGTGCGTAAGAAGGTGTTGTTCCTGGAGACCAAAAAGAGGACGAAATGATACCTGCCTACCTCGGCATGACGACGATTCGAATCATCTAGAAAACCTGGATGGAATGGACATATGGATAGATCACAGGAGCCCCGACCCTTCACCGCGATATTCACACCCTTGTAACACTATACGAAGAGCATTGTTGGAGTTTCGGCCCAGGACGTCTGCGCGCTGCGCAATACGAATGTACATGTACAACACACAACACACAATACACACTCATGATCTGGTCGCATCCATTTTATTCTCGCGAAAAGTGCATAGCAAGCTGTCCGTTGGACCGTTGACTAATAAATAGGCTTGAAATAGACACGCATCGGCGTCAAGCAAATCATTGATTCCTCCCCCGAATACATCGCTTCAAAATCCCCTGCACCCACAAGCTGCGGCAGGTTAAACGCCTTCATTTCGAGAACCACGGTAAACCGCCGTAGTCTGTGCTTGTCATCCTCCGGTGTCGCTGTTTCATAGTCCCGTGAACCTGCTGTGTTATCAACAACTCACTCTTCGTTGATTTGCTTGCGCGAATAAGTCTTCAGAATATGCGGTTTCTTTGCTGGCTTTGGACGTTGCTGGCGATCTTTCAAACCTGCCTTCGTCTGAGACGATCCGCTTTCCGTCTTGACCTTTTTTGTGCCCAGGCCCTCCACTTGTTCAGTCGAGGTCAACAAGTGTTTCTTCTCCTCCACGCCTCCCCTATTTTGACCAGGTTTAATGTCTCTCTCAAAATCGGCAACCGTTGTCAAGTCCCAGCTCTTCTGCATTGGCTTTGCTTGAACAAGCCCGAACCGGATTTGATCAATCACTCCTTGCTTTGCGCTAGCAGTAGCTGAACTGACTTTCCCTGTGACGGGCCTGTTGTATTGGCTGTGATTTGGTGGGATCCTTGGGAGCGACTCTTGCGTCGTGTCCTGCGATGACCAAGCTGCCCTCAAAATCGAACGCGGTATGGCCGCTTCCCGTCGACGCAGCTGCTCTTGCTCAATGGATGGTGGTGGCGAAGGTGAAATGGCGTCTCCCCTTGGACTGTAGACAACCACCTTGCGACTCATACTTTCGTCTTGTGAGGAAATACCCGTGGTCGAGCCTGACTTTGCTAAACTCGCTTGAGAGTTCGTGACCATAAACTGGGGATTGGATGTAACAATCCCCCTTTCCGGGTGTTTCACTTGGGACTCCTGTTGCTTCTCGTCCACATGAATACTTGGATCCTCCAACTTTGCCTTGACTTGGAGCTGCTGGCTGACCCAAGAACGTTCTGCCATCAGGTACTTGGCAGTTGAATCCATCACTTGATTGATCTGAGCCATTTTTTGGAACTTCGCCTCCAGACTCTTTATTTCAGGCACTCGCTCTCTCATATCCTTCAGCTGGGATCTCATCATGCCAATGGCTTCGATGTCCTGTTGCCATCTTTCATGTATTTTCTGGCTTGTCTTTGCTTCATCCTCAAGCTGGGAAAGTCTTTGTCGGAGTTCTATGACGGTTTGCTGTTCCTCATCAGGCTCGTGGCGGAGCGTTCCAGAGGTAGGATCACTGTCCGAGGGCACAGTCAGTTTTTCCTTGACTTCTTTGAGATGAATCTCCAGTGCAGCTCGGATGCCCTCGGACTGTGATATTTCTCGTTCAGACCTAGCGCTCTCCTCTTTGAACCCATTCTCAAGAGTGTGTTGAATTGCATCGATAGCGTCTTGCAAGTGCTTCTTGGCCTCGTCGTCACTCTGAAGGATGAGGTCCTGCATCGTATCGATCTTGTTCCTGTAACCGTCGACCACCGATTGCAACTTTTGCTCTAGCTTGCCGAGAACAGATTCTCGGTCTCTGAGCTGCTGAGTGATTTGGTCCCGAAGAGATGTTTCGAAGCTCTCACGTAGACGAGCCTCACTGTGGGTCCAATCAACGAATTGACGCTCCGTCTGCTTGTATGCCTTCTCGGCGTTGACTGTTCGAGTATCAATCCGAGTAAGCAGGTCAAGAATGTCTCGACCAGTGGTTTCATCACTTTGTTCATACTGAGAACGTCTCTCATCTCTATGGACCACATCGCTCTGAATTTGCGTAAGCCGGGCCAAGACGTCGCCCCTCAACTTAACAAATGACTCTTCAGCCTGGGTTTGTCCGGAGATGACAGTAAGGACGGCTGGCAAAATTCTGGTTGACATGTTAGTAGCGCCCGTCTCGACGGAGCAAGGCTTTTATACCTGGAAATGATTTTCCTTTCAAGTCGTTCAATCATTGGCTCAATAGCTGTAGGAGTTACTGCACTGTTCGCGGACGAGTTCAGATGCTCCAGGATGTGATCAAGCCTTCCGAAATTTAGCATTCGTAGGGAAATGGTCGACTCAAACCTACTTTGAAGACAGCTGGCTTGTGGCCTCTGTTCGTTTCTGTTCGTTTGCGTCTGAATTCGTACTATTTTCGAGTAACGCCTGAACTTGGGATGCCAGTATTGCCACCGTTTCCTGGACCTTCCCATGCTCCTCAATCCGCTGGCGTAGCTCGATTGCTGAATCCCGCTCACGGGTGAGTTCTGCTTCTTGTTCCTTCAGTTTCGCCTCCAGTTCTGACACAAGTTCATCTTCTGCCATGACCATTAGCGGGCACGCGTTAATTAGTAGGTTGATCTGGGTACTCACTCTTGCGACCCTCTTGTTCTGTCTGTGTACGAAGCTCCTCAAGGCAGCTCTTCAGCTCTTCGCGTTTCTTGTGACTAGCTTCAATGGCCTCGTCAATCGCCTGTGTGCCTGTGGTACGCTTGTTCCTTTCTTTCTCAAGCTCCTTTCTGGCTTGCTTGTAGAATTTCTGGGAGCGCGTAAAGAGTGCCTGTTGCTCTGCAATTGCTTCGTTCAACTTTCCTCGATATGCGTGGTACTTGGCTTTGAGTTCGACTCTGTCCTTTTCGGACCTGCCCAGCTGATTTCTCAATGTCTCAATCTCGTCGCTTAGTCGCTGGTTCTTGTCTGTAGCCTGATGTTCTTTGCCCTCCAACTTCTGACAACGTTCCAGGGCATCTTTGATCTCATTTTCTTTCTCGGACAAGAGGCCAAATGACTTGTTCAGATCTTCCTCCCGCCGATTGAGCTCGGATTGGAGTTTTTCGATTTCCCAGGTTGCTTCCTGCCGCTCCTCTTCTGAAATTCGCATACACTCATTCCAGTATTGTGCCACATGATGCATGACCTCTTTCTTGCGTTCGGGGTCAACCCGATTTCGATGTTTTTCAGCGGCAGACCGCTTTTTAGAGATGTTGCTGGCTCTTGATTGGGAACGGTGGTGATCTTTGGGCGTTTCCCCTTGTTGGCGAGGAGTCCGAATTGGGCGACTGGGGAGTCGATCCTTAGCCTCACGGGATCGACGCTGAGAAGACCTCGGAGTTTGAGCAGCAGGCCTTTCCAAGTCGCCACAAACGCTGGAGGGCTGGTCACTGTGTTCAGATTGGAGGACATGTGACCCGCGTGGCAGTGGTAGTTTCAGATCGCCTAGACGTTGCCCTGCTTGACGTTTTCAGAAAACTTCGCACAATAGTGTAATTTGGTAACTCACTGTCACGAGGAACAAGTCTTGGAGGAGACTTGCCCAACTCGGCCAAATCTCTTGGGCGACTGGTGGTCAGAGCCTGAGGTTCCAGAATAGCATCATGGGAGGAGTCTTGTCGATGGCTTGGCCCTTCCAGGTGGTCCTCTTCGGATGATATAGTATCGGAAGAACCGTTGATTGTGCCCTGATCAAGACTGGCTGGATCGCAAGAAGATCGTGGCAGGGGTTCCGAGAATCCGATTTCATCGGAAGGCTCTCGTGAAACTGCACACTTGATCTTTGGGCTGCCAGGGCTGATAACAGGACCGGCGGTCGAATATTCCTTGGGGGAGCCACTTCCAAGCAAGCCTAGCTCAGGAAGATCTAGGGGGACAACGCCACGCTGAATTTGAGACCTATTGCCTTGAGTAGCTCCCTTGGATGGGATGCCTTGGGAAACAATAGAGGTCTGCCGGGAATGGGAAACAGGGCCAATGGGTGGAGCTGGCTGATGGTTGGGTCGCCGAGAGAACTGACCAGGGCGAGGTGGTTGCTTAACTGACCAACTGAATCCTTCCGAAAGGATCGATTCAGAGACTTCTTCCTTAGGTACGGAGAATTTCTTCGAAGGCGGATTGGGAACAAAGGTATTGAGTGGGTGCGAATCTGGAATCACCGAAGATAGTCGATCGAAGTCTCTTTCGTCAGCGATGTTCCCGAACGAAGCCAAACTGCTGGCTCTAGACGAGTTTGTCCGAAGCATGGATTCTAGCGACGTGTCCATGTTGATTGCCCGCTGAGACGCAGAGATTCCGAGAAGTAAAAATTGATCACAGGCAAATACAACAAGGAAGATGCTGGCCTAACCAGGCTACTCAAGGATGTGGTCGTCGCTCTGATAGCTAGAGATTGTGGTAAGGCGACGGATAACAGATGTTTGTTTCACCCAAGTTGGAGATGATGCCTGATTCTAAGGCGAAGCCCTCTCTTGGTGAAAGCCTGGGCACGACCACTACCTAGTGTACTGGGAAGGCAGCAAGAATGGATGGTTCCATGTTCGGTGGTTTAGGGAGTAATTGAGGAAGGTGCGAGGATGAAGGCGTGGGTAGGAGTGGAGAGCAGCGACAGCAGCAGATCCAAAGCAAGCATCTTTGCAAACCAGATCTGAAAAATCACTTAGATGAGATCAATGGGTTTATCTTAGTAGTTGGACAGTGACTGCCTCCTGGTCGAGCGAGCTATTGTAACCGAGCTCATGTTTGAACTTGCGTTGCCATTTGGTGGAGGACTTCGCGTGGTCATGATGGTCTCCCACTTACCGTAGATTACCTGGCTTTCTAACAAACACCTGGATGAGGGCCTAGCCTTAGTCTATCTAGCACTCTCATCCTCGAGCACCACCCGAAATGGCTCATGCCACAACCATCTCTGCCTTTGCGGGTCTCTGGCTCTGCCGCCCGCGAGGCGCCGCGTCGAAACCAAGAAGCAGACGCAGCGACGGCCATCTTTTCCAGAAAAAGAACGAAACCGCCGGAGCGAATTTCGTCGGCATCGTGAGCGGCGGTACGTCCGACCTCCTCTTGGGCCGCATTTGCGACGTCGGGGCGTCGAGCGGGTCACTTATGCCAGATTAAGGAGCATGTAGCATCGTGACGTTTGCTGCAGCAACGAGACTCTGTCGAAACAGCGGCTATGAGGAGTGGGAACTACAGCAAAAGATGTGCCTCTCCTGAGCAATTCATCCTGACTATAATGGAATAGACCGTCCTGAATATAGCCTCCCGCCCCTCACCAATACCGTGACGACAGGATGCAGCTGGCGCATGGAAAATCTAAATTTGGAGCCGGCGCTTCGAGGCCAGCGCCCAGGCCAAGCGAACCGTCATTTGCTGCTGCGTGCAGAATAAGATCTGGGATGCGAATAGGCTTGAAAAGTGGGAACCGATGAAACGCCCCTCCAACACCCAGCCATCTCGCAGACTCGCAGTGCAGCGTTGCCTCCCTTGAAGCGCTGTAGGGAAACCCTGCACCACTTGCGATAGCCCAACGATGTCCCTGCATCCGTCACACAGCGGCCTCCATTCAGGGCATCGTGATGGGCCCTCTGGCGCGTGATGGGCCCTGGTCGCCCTGCCTGCAGGGGCAGCAAGGCACGCACCGAGGGCGCCCCATTGGCTGCGTCCCTGGGGACGGCGTTGGAGCTCAGCGCTTCGAGAGTGCTGCTCGCCAATCATCGCGAAGTGCCTCGACGACACCTCCGATTTTGCGATTCTCCCTGTTGCACTTGAGTCTGGACCGGGTGACGACGATCCAATCATGCTTCGATGTGCGTGCTGGAACTGGCTGCAGCGCCCAGCGCCACTGCCAATCCTTGTAGACGAAGTTGTAGTCACCGCTACCAGGTGCCCGTGGGCAGCGAGTGCATGACTAGATGTGGGGGATACCGACATGTAAATACAGGTGGTTGTCCTCGACAAAGCGGCATTTACACAGGTTTCTGTCCATTACATGGTTATTCTCTCATCTTCGATTCTCTAGGTTCTGTGAACCGCTTCTTTCAGTCCCTTTACAGGCTTATTACAGCCTCATCACCAGTCCCAGCTCGTCTTGGCCCGACCATACACATTAGTCTTTAGTCAAAAGACGTCCACGAAACATCCACCATGTCGTCGACAACCCATGCATTCCCTCTGGCCTCCGAGAAGCCCTATGGCGACGATACTACAGACTTGGACGGCAGCGATGCAGGTGCCGCGGGAGACAGCTCAGGAAACTCAGTCTCCATTTCCGAAGGTGGCATGATCGCCATCATCGTCGTCGTTGTCTTCGTACTGGTTGTCGGCAGTATGTGTTGTTCTTCGTCTACTGCCTCTTGCCATATAAGCTAACCCCTCCACCAGTTTCCACAACTATTCTCTTCTTTATCGCAAAGAAGCGTGAGTGGAAGGTCAAGGAAACGCTCAGGAGATCTACCCGCAAGGTTATCAATGCTCTCACCCCACGACGCTCAGAATTTCCGTCCTCGGTCAAGGGTTCATCATCTCGCCGAAGTCGGGCACGGCTCGACGACGTACCGCCAACCCCACGACTACGCCCCGAGGATCTTGAAAAGGGAATGGCCCAGGCAGAGGCAAAGCGAAAGGATCGGAAGTGGGGCAGGTAGTGGGATGCTTCACCGTTGCCTCACAGTCGAGTTGTGGTCGTTTTCGGGTCGTTATTTTATCTTCTTAGGGGCGTCTTGATCGTGGGAAGCCGAGGGAGTTGGTGATCTTGAAGCGGACAGGATCCGGGTATCATTATGTATAAGTAATCGCCACAGTATGCACTTTTTCATCTTATTTCCAACAAACCGAGCGTATAAAATGCGTCTTTTTACCACCCAAAGAATCCCAAACGCCCACTTTTCCGCTTTTACATCCGCCTAAAGGTGTTGGAGCTGGCGCTTCGCCGATCTCCATGCTTCTTCCCCCGAGGAGGAGGAGGAGGGGCCTCCTCTTCTTCCTGCATCTGCTTCTTCCTCGACTCTGGAACGAATGTGACTTGTCGCTCACCCACAATCTCGCCACGTGCCTTGTTCAAGCGGCCCGCCTTGTGCTGTCTCGATCCCAATGCCGTGTCCCTGACTGCGCGGCCACCGTTGCTGGCCGACGATACACGCATCTCAACGTCGTCCTTGGCCTTCCTTGGTGGTGCAATCTCGTCGTCGCTCATGCCATTAGCACTCGAATCGTCGTCAGAATCCTTGCCCTGATAACGAGTAGGAGCCTTCGGGTCAATGTTTTGGTCGATGAGAGTGCTGGGGTTGAGAGCTCGGAATTCTCCAGTGGTTTCGTCAACCGTGTAGGCAGCATCCTCGAAGAGCTTGCTGAATCGGTCGTCACCGAGGACTCCAGCCTTGGTATTGACCTCTTCTCTGTTCTCCTGTTTCTTGAGAAGCTTGTCGACCAATCTCTGGTTGACCTTGACCTTCTTGTTGCCTCTGATTCTGCTCGAGCGCTCCTTCTCAACCTTCTCCTTGATTCGTTTCGTTCTCTCTTCCTCGAAAACGTAGGGGTTGGCAATCAACCTGGCCTGCTCATACAGCTTGGATGCCACAAAGTATCCGTGCATGTATGGTCTGAGCAGGTTACTCTTGCCAATCAGATGAGACAGGGTGAGCTGCTTCAACTCGGGCAGAGTCAAGAACTTGTAGTTATCGTAGGTCTCTGTGTGAACCTCTTCCGCCATCTCTTCGACCATGTTGTCCAGGAAAGAGCACCATTTGGGCGCAGGACCCAGCTGAGGGATGAAGAAAGCGTGTTGCTGTTTACCTTCGTTGGCTGTCAAAACCATACCCGTGTCCTTGCACCATGCCACATCGTTGATGTCGACGATGGGCTCCACCGAGGTCCATGGATCGCCGTTGGACTCATCCCAGACCTTGATGATACGCTTGTCGGCGGACAGGATCTTCTTCTCTTGGGAAGCGGTGGTCATGTGAATGAGCTTTTGAATAGGGAACCCGTAACCTTGGTCCTTCTTCAACAATGGGATCGGCCGTCGCATGTCGTATATTTGCATCATGCCCGTAGAGGAGCCCGTGATCAGAGACAGACCAGAGGGGCTGAAATCGAGCGCTGTAACTTCGCCTTCGTGGCCGCCGAGAAGCGCCACTCGAGATTTGGATCGTGGGTCCCAAAACTCGACAGTGCCTAATGAGGTTCCGAAAGCGAGTAGGTTGTGAGTGTTCTCTGCAACAGCGGCAACGTTGACGCTGCCAACTCCAATGCCACCTTGGAGTCCACCTCCCGTCATTTCATCATCTCCGCCGACTGAAACCTGGTAGGACTTCATGAAGCGTCCAAGCTCGAGGTTCAATCGGAAAACTTCGCCCTTTCCGTCGCCATCTAGGCCGACGGCAGGAATAAGAGCCTCGGTCGACTGGCGGTCGTAGACTAGGTCGCGACCATATCTGGGAAGACGCACTTCGTAGTGGCAGCCCATGGGGGTATGGAACTCGAGTCTCCGATCGGTCTGGAGGTGGAGGGATTTGGAGTAGTCGGAAGAGAGGAGGACGAAGGAATGGTTGAGGGCGTTGGTGTGGCGGGCGAAGGACAGCGACAGCTGGGGGAGGCTGTGGACGTGAATCTGCGGCTTGTAGGTGCCGGTGCTCATGACCCAGTCGCCATCCTCGCTGATGCGGATGCAATTGCTTGCCTCCTCGAACTCGAAATCCTGGAGGAGCTCGACTCGGTTCTGGTACTCAGCATCGTCTTTCAAGCTGCGCTTCCGGCGGCGCGCGAGCCAGTCGGGAAGCGGCCGGGCAGAGGATGCACCGGAGATTGTGTAAACGGGAACGGTGCCGGGATTGGAGAGCTTCATGGTGGCGAAAGGGCGAGGCAGGCCGCTCACGAAGACTTTCCTTGGAAGATTTGCGCTGAGGTGGAAGTTGTCGCGAGGCCTTGTCTGAGCCGGCGCAGAAAAAAAATCAAGGTGAGAAGAAAAAAGTAGGCCCCGCCCGGCGTCGGTAGGCTCGGTGGCTCGGTGAAGGCGACCCCGCTGAAGCACTGGATTGACGGGGCTGACCGAGACCAGTGGAGCCATCATAATCCCAGCTCCGCGGATTGGCTCAAAGCCTCAGAGATACAAACACCGGGCACACCGCCCACGCACGCCCACAAAGCTCGGCTTAGGTTCCGAAAAGGGGAGAGCAAGCAGTATTCATGGACCTGTAGCTTAACTTGCAGGATATAACTACGTATTATCAACTGCAGCAAGAAGATCTCTCGGCTACGGAACCTAAATACTTGGAGGTTTCTATTTGCCCCCCCCGCCACAAGTCACCTACCACTGCAGTGCCCCGAGCGCTGACACGGCCCCTAAAAGAAAACCCGGCTCCCCCTGCAGTCCCCTAAAG
>JABSTB010000840.1:0-32274 GCA_013756995.1 Neonectria neomacrospora | reverse complement strand
TGATGGATCCGTTACGGTCAATTCGATCAATTAGATAGGGATTAATACAGTGATGATGATGTTTTTTCCTTCCTTCTCCCGGTCATCCGGATCGGCCGGAAGAGGGGTTATTATACCCCCCTTTCTGACTAAGGTCAGGATATCAATCTATCCGAGGTTTCGTCATACAGGGTCATCATCCAACACGGGAATGAAAAGTCTTCTAATCAGGGAAATATCCAGTTCAGTAAATAGTGACACTGCAAATATCAGGACCTGCACTCAAAACCTGCCCATCCATCATCTTATGCACATATGTTTCTCCAATGAGCCGTAGTCTATTGTCCTGACCTCGACGAAGGGCAAATGGAACAGAAAAGCCGAGAAAAACAAATACCAAGTCTCCGACTTGAACATCAGCGGCCCCGATCCCTATATGCTCCCCAGCTACGCAAACAGGTCGTCGAGCGTGAGCCATGGCTCTCATCTGTAAGAGGTATTCCCGCAGCCCCAGCTTCGTGAACATCTCTTCGGTTATAGTTAACGGTTCAGCATTCTTCAGCCCGTCGTCCAAGGTTTCGATGAGGTCTTGGGATGCTCTTGGTTTGTTAGCTCCTTTGCGGAGTTGTTGGTCCGCTACAGCAGTACGCCAGACTGTTGATCGGCGGGTAAACTCTTCCCACTGGCCATACGACTTGGAAAGATCACGTAAGTCTTGTAACCACCTTCCATCCCCTTTGGCTGCCCAAGGACTACCAACACTGGTAATTTTTCCAATGAGTGTGCCAGGAATGGATAAGGAGGCTTCACTGTGCTCCTCCAAGTTGGAAATTTTTGGGGCTGAGTAGTGATTGCCATTTCTATCTCCACCTGCGGCGTAGGGCGGTTGGACGAGGCTCACACGTGGTAGAGCCCCCCGGAGTAGTTTTCTCTGCAGAAGAGAATTTCGAGATTGGTTAGCGTTAATCGCCCATGAAGGAATACCAGAAAAGCTCCCGGAAGGAATGCAAAGTGATAGAGTATCCAAGTAGCCTTGCTTAAAAAGGATTGAGGTCGCTTCAGTGAAGACTTCTGTTGGAGATTTGCGATAATCTGGAAGTAGTTCCATGGCCATCAAGTCCGATGCTAAGCCTAAGAGCCCAAAGATTTTGTCTCGTGGATCTGAGGCCTGAAAGTCTTTGAGCATTCGAATTAGATAAATCATCTCGAAAGGACCAGACGCTCGTCGAAGCTTGAGTAAGATAATCGGATTCCGCCCGCCAACAGAAATAAGTGAATGTTGGGTGGCAAACAACTGGGGATAGCGCAGCGATTTTGAGAGTTGGTACATGCGCGAGTTTCTCAATAGTCGTAGAGAGTGATGCAGGGCGTCTTCGGAGACTACCATGTTTCCACACATGAAGGTCAGGCTCTTCGCATTGACCACTTCCTGTACTATCCACACACGACTCCAATAGGGGCGTCTGAGGAGTGACTTTAGGGCCGGAATGATGCCAGTGTTCTCGACTGTAGGCCAGAACTGTTCCTTGATTTCTTCCAGGAACTGTAGCAAGAGTTCACTCATAGGCTCTGTTCTGTTGTCTTGACGAGCCTGAAGGAGGTGACCGAGTTGCATGTCTGGCGTAGTTCCAATGCCAAGCTCGAACGAACGGATACCATAGTTCTGGATCCAGCGCATTGCTAAGTCGCTGTTCTCCATGAGAGGACCCAGCCAAGCCAAGACAGACGTTGCAGAGGAGTATATTCGCCGCATCATCTGCACCTGGGATGACTTTTCGGCTTTATCATCTTGGTTGATGCAGATGGAGTCAACCCATATTGTCAAGGGCTGGCTGACGGGGACTAAATGACGCAGAGCCATTTCAACGTTCTCGCCAACATGGCAGCGGGTCCCGTCGATACTGATAGAGCGCTTCGATGACACGTTCCCCCATGTGTAGGAGAGCGCAGTAAAAGCTGGCAGCTGGTCTAAAGAAGCATGGGAAATTGTACAGTGAACAGGAATTTCCGTTTCTGAGCTTGTTCCGCTCTCTGAAGTGCGGCTCCAGGGGAGGACGTGAAGAAGCCGAATTTCGCCATGCCCTGACTTGAGGGGGAGATGAGTGAAGAGCGACATTCCCGGGGACCGAAAGAGAAGGCGAAACGAGTTGAAGGTGTGAAAGCAAACAGCCTCGAAGATGTAGAATGCGGGGCAGATGTTGTTGACAGAGCCTCGTTGCAGTGCCTCGTTGGCTTCTGACAGCTGATGCGCCCCAAGCCACACCGGAGACAGCCTGATGGAGTCGACCAATTGTTGCAGCCTGACCAGCTGGCCTGTTGTGGCGTCTATATTGGATCCGATATCCGGTGATCAATAGGACCACCTTCCAGACTAGAAGAATCAAGCCTGCAGCTACTTCTGCCTTATTATTAGTGATGGTGGATACAGCGGATTCTTTTCTTTCTAGGGTCCTCTGGGATCCTTTTCTAAGCAGCCTTGAGATATTGTTAGTAGCGCTGATAACCTTTTGCCTTTGGCTGGAGCCTCGAATTGTATTTTCACACGTCGATATCTACCAGCGACCCGTGGGAGTATAGCATCGCTTGAGTCCCGCTAAAGACTCGCTTCCACATTTGGCTTGCCGGTTTTGGTCATTTCACCTGGGTGCGGGACAACCTCCGATGGTAGATCGACACAGAAGCGGATGTTTCCAAGTGGCTAACCACTGAAGCCGTGAACCGATGGTAATTTCCTGCCAGTAAACAGGGCTTGCCGCTGTTGGGTCGAGTGGTGCATGAATAGATGAATGAAATTTATTACGCCCGGGAGGACTATGCCTTATAGGGCTATAACGCTAAACTATTTCTTGATATAGCGATGAACTGTTTAGATGTTGAATCGCTGTCTCAGGTGTCTTGTCAAACCACGCGTGAGTCGTCACATTTGGTCCTGCCTAGCTAGCGTTATGTCCGCAAATGAACTAAGAAGCAACCGTTAGTTAGCTCCATCAAAGATTGTGATGTTAGTTCTGTTATCGCTAGCGACAGACGATAGAGAAAGACCCTATCCGGGTAGCGACAGGTTGGACTTGCCATAGCCAACCAAAGTTGGGCAGTGATGACTGTGACTGGGGGCGTTGATAAACCGTGCTATGGTTTTCGAAAACGTGGATCCCGGGTTGTTATCTGCTACAGCCACTTGCCAGGTCCTCGAGGTAGTTGCAGAAATTTTGTTCCAATGCCGCAGACTAACGGCAGACCAGACCTGGACTGGGCGAGAGTTTCAGCGAGCTTAAGACAGACAGTTAACATAAAAGGACGAAGCATTATCATTTCCTAACAAGATCTTCTGCGATGTGAAAGAACACTCTCGAAACATACTGTCTCGAAATTGTGTGTAGACTTGACTTGACGTATGGGTCGTGATCGATCAATTATTGTCTGCCCCTCAATCTATCCAAGGTAACAATGCGGCCACACCTATTCCAGAACCCCTGCCCCAGGACTATCATCCATCCCAGAACCCCAGAGATAGGTTTTACCGAGCCCCATCGGAACTGGATGCGGTCCGGAGCCCCGCCGCTTTTAGCCTGACCCTTGACTGAGCAACCCGGGATGTCGCTTAGTGGCTCAGTTTGCATAACTCAGCCACCTATGTATAAGTTCTCGTAATAAACGTAACCCATGTGATGACTCGCTGCCAACAAGCGGGTGAGTTGCACCGCCCTTGAGGAAGTACCAGGTATTCGTAGGTCCCCCATGGGGTCCAGAAGCAGGGTGTTGTGAGCCTTGCGATCTTGCGATGTGATAAAACGTGTCTTTGATGTCTATTTTGAGAAGACTCCCCGAATTTGCTGCTTTCTGAAACATGTCATCCATTCTTAGAGGCTCACGGCGAACCTTTTCGCTTCTCGTGTTGACTGTACATGTACACCGTGATGTTACTCGATCGCCTCGTAGCCGCGCCGCTAAAGAAGCTCTTGGCTCATATTGCAATAGCCCTAGTCACCGTTTATTTAGTGGTTCATAAGCACTAAGTGAGGTTAATTCTACTCCGTGATCTCATCGCAACGTCTATTGCCCACTTTCTGAATAGTCAGTGGCCAAGCTGGTATGAGCCAAGACCCCGGACGCTCGACAAATCACACCTGCGGATTAACGAGCTTGAATGAGCTTGGTCCCTTATATCATGACGGTATCACTCTGCACACAACTATAGTACTTCCTAATAAAATATAACCTCGAACAAACTATGCTTATGCAATTGCTTACGGGTTTTCATACGTGGGATAGCCGGAGGATGATGGTCGGCCAAAGAAAATCTATTTCTGCCGTGAGGTTCAGATGCATCACGGATTAACTCCCATTCACCATACGCGGCGCAGCACCTACCCAGCCACTCTCGGACTTTATGCTCGCATTCAAGGTTACTCAGACCTGACATGGAAGGATTCGGAAAGGTGGGCCGTCAGCTCCCAAAAATAAGAAATAAAAGCTAGTGCACGATCCTGGCATACCGAAATGGTGCAGATTGATTGGCTCGTTGTGCAACGATCCTGCAGCTGCGACGAATAAAGCGAAAGGTGCGGTGTGTCCCGCCGCATTGTTTGGGCCACATTGCCACAAGGACCTAACGTCGGTACGAATATTGACATACTATTCTTTCGCCTCAGCAAGGTAAAGACTTCATGCAGTCATACTTACCAAGGCCTTGACTCAGCACTAGTGGTTCATGCGATGTTTTTGGACCAGCGTGATGTGCTATTCGTCTCGCCTCAACGATTGAACAAACAACCGACTCGTGTATAAATGGCGTTCCCTCCCACAAACGAACAGCACCTTCTTCACATTCGCACCAACACAATCAGCAAGTCCGTATAACTACCTTACAACATGCACTTTCCTTCAACCCTTTCAACCCTGGCCGCGGCCCTATCGCTCGCTGTCGGAACCAATGCATGGGCACGGGCCGGGGACGGAACGTGGGTTGCTAACGACTATATTCACACGTTTGACAACGGTCGTAAGTATCATGTTGGAATAGGTATGCAGCAGCTAACTCATGGTCTTGTTTAGTTCGGGTGCATGAAGCCTGTACATGGATGAACACGCAAGACCATCACCCGTCGGGTGATCCCTGTGCTGTAGGTAACACTTCTATCCTCTTTTTGTGTTGCCTTCTAAGTGTGACAATAGTACTGGGTGGATGGCAACGGAAATGTCGCAAACGGAAGTAAGTGCAGCCTCCAGCCGTTTTCTTGGCTTATACTTACAAACACATTTAGGATGCTATTGGAGGGACGCCACCTTGCGTGAAATGACCTGCTTCCGCTTTACGTAGCGGTATCCGCCGCAGACTTGGTGGTCGTGAGAGGGACGCGGTCAAGGTGGAACAAAGCTCTAGCAGGCTTTAACAAAAACCATGATTGGACACGCTCCCCTTCAGACACCAATCCTACCGAGCTAGGTACTATAAGGATAACATTACCAGCGAGGCACCACGTGACCTATTTGGATATTTTACCCATTCTAGGCCTACATTATTCTATTCTTCATACTTCAATAACCCTCTTTTCAGTATTCCAAGCTCCTGTCTGCATATGGTGAATGTGTCCGGATTCTTTCTTAATGTCATAATGATTTTGCCTCCGCTCCCCCTTTCTCAGTATCATGCTTACTGGTCCGCATTGTTTAAGGAGGTCCACCACTATCTCAAGCAAGGGGGCTGGTTCAAGCACATGGAATAATGCCCGCATGTCGTCTCAAATTGCCACTAGGCATGTGGGCTGCTAAGCCTGAGTTGGAGGCCATCGGCCACTACAACCTCTGCGCCATGGAGCAGGGTCTCGAGGGCTTCTCTCTCTACGTGCTAACCTAGGTGCACAGCTGGGACCTGGCAAAGACACAGGTGGACCTCGCCACGGTTCGCAAGGAGCTGCGAAGTCGGACGAACAATGCGTACATGAGGCGTGAGTCAGCATCCTTCCGTGGCGATGACCGAGGTCTGTTGGAGATACTACTGGGGAGACCATGTTAGAGCCTCCATATTCAGCTAGAAGTCTGAGATAATCTGAGGACTAAGGCAGTCTTAAGGGCTTCTGAGCGATACTGAAGCGCGTTGTCTAGGTGTGAAAGAGATGTTAAGGCTATTCTAAACTTTGTATTAGTGCTTGAGCTGGCAATGCTAGGGAGAACCTAGATCGGAGCCCTTGTTATTGTGAAACATTCTGAGATCAGCTCTAGTTTTATGTCCACAGATTCATGAAACCCCAACTTCACTCAGACTTTGAGAATAGAGTCCTGGGAAGAGCAAAGTATGTATTCCAAGTCTACCTACAAAGTGAGATTGATGGGGTATTCTTGTGAACCCAATAGCGTCTCTATGAAACCTGTCGATCTCTCCTCACAGCCTTCAGCAACGACAGTTTGGACGCGACCGGTTTGTTCGTGCATAACCTGTATAAATTCGCCTTGACTCGACTGAGGCGTGGCTGAGCTTGGACTGAGCCGAGCCTGATAAGTCCAGCGCCATGGGTGGTGGTATAACTGAGAACGGCCAGAACCCTTGACGCATAAATCCCTGCTTGTTCGTACGTATAGTTGCCCAGAAACTCTAACCGATTCCTAGAAACTCAGAACCCTCGGCGCTTAAACCCCTGCTTATGCCTAGAAATTCTAGACCCTTGACAAAGAGGCCAGGTCCGGGATCGGGTGGCTATATACCCATCCCCAGTGAATGCATTCGAGGCTCTGCTAGACTGAGATCTTAAAAAGGGTGTGAAGGAGCGAATATATCGCGGAAGATCTCGCCAGTCTATGCACCCATTTCCTAGCGTGCGATTAATGTTTTGCACTATGGCGAAAGCAGTTTCTCTCAGCTTAGGAAAGGACCGCTCGAGGCACAGCTAGCGATCAATGAGGTTATCAGGGCCATTGGCATCAAGGACACTTCCCTCCAGCCTCGCCCTGAACTCAACTTGCCGGAGCATGAGCAACCCGAGCCTGGCTGGACCGGGCTCTCCTACATAGGCTCTGCATGCTTGGCGCAAGTGATGGACTGTTATGATAGACCTTAGGGCCGAGATAAGGAACCCTGAGATTTCGTAGATCGGATCTTCCACGGCTCGGTATACCTCAAAAGCTTATCAACACGACTCGTGGCTTTGCGTATACCGCGATTATTTTAATGTACTCCTGATTCAATTCATTCAGAATAACTGTCCACAAGGACGTCATCAGCGGCGCCTACACAACAGCTTGGGCGGCATACCTCGTGTCAAACTCAGAATCAGAATTTGCCTCGACACATAAAGTACTGTCACATTAATCACCGGCTACTATCTGACAACGAGAGCCGGAATGAGACAACGACTGCAGCTCTGAAACACAATAAACATGTTCTTGGACTCTCAAGTGGAGCTTTTACTGTCTAATACACCTGCATCTTACACAGCGGTTGTTGCAATGACCTGGGACGATACATTTCATTCCGAATTACACAAGCATCCCCAGACGGGGTTCGCTGGCTACATATTTGAGAGGTTGAACAACCTGGCTATCTAACTTATCCGACTCCTATCAGCTGAAGAGCACCCTCGTGGCGGGTCATACACTTGGGCCGTAGGATGCACAACTATACAACGACCGCCATGAGGCGCCTCATTGAGTAGATGAGAACTACAAGCTTGTAGTTAAGAGATTTATTCCACTTGATGAGGTAGATCTTCACTATAAAGTCTCTTCATTTGCACTATCTAGCAACAAGCTGGACCAGCTCTTCACTTGTGGTTGGGCCCGGATAATTTTCGAGAAACATGTACTTCAACTTCATGTGTGCCTTGACTGTTGTCTTCAGATAGCTTCGGCGATTGATGGGACGTCTTGTATTGTCATGACTGGTGGCTTAGTTGAAGTGGTCGACTTGTTCATCAATCCCATGAAACCTTCGTCTTTAGACAGCAGTTCTCCCAAGTCCAATGAGTTATTTCAAGACAGGTACAACGAGGCCGAAAGTAGATACAGCTATAAAAGGACATAATCAAATCCTACATCTTACCCACACTTCTCCGTTACTATTATCCAGTTCTTTATTTCAGATACTCCACACTCTCCCAAGACTCCAGTATGTCACACTTCTGGATGAATGATGTCCTTGCGTACAAGTCCATATTCATAAAGTGCTCTACACAGATCTCTTGGGCTGTAGGTTGGACGAAGCCGTCCAATTCGCTAAACCACCCGCAAGGCGCATGCCTTTTCATCATTCCATCTTGGACTAAAGGGGTCAAAAACTCCTCAGATTTTCCCGACAGCCAGTTCTTGAGCCCATCCATTGAGAAGTTCTCCGAGATCCAGGCGTCTCCTTCTCTCACCCTCCGGTACGTGAGCATCTCAGTTTGGATCGTTGCCCAGAGAAGCCCGATTCGTGGATGTTTGCAAGGCAACTTGAGCCAGTGGCTGTGTATTTCGCCATCAGTTTCAAGAATGCATGGGTACTCATCCGAAGACTCCTCCAATCTTGAGTCTGAATCCTCATTCTGGTCGCTGCTTGGATAGTTGTCTGGGTTCCAATCCTCGTACATTTCAGCATTCTCCAAGGCATGGAGGAAACAGGCCCAGCCCTTCTGGCATTCTTCACTCCACCTTTCCATGACATTATTCGGAACGGCCTTCATAAGCTCGAGGGGCGACAAGGGCGCATGATGGCATCTTCCAGGCTCTGCACTCCTTAATATCTCCTCAACAGAGATGTTTGCCTTCAGGAAAACATCAGCTCCTATGGTAAGAAGACAGATCATCACGGCAACCGCCCCGAACAATGTTTCTCCTGGCATTCCCTGTTGCGCTAGGTAAAATGCTGTGATAACGAGAGTATGAAGTGGCCCAAGTTTCAGCTCCATGCCACATTCCGTGCACCGACGCAGGAAGAGTCCGCTATGGGTGTTGATGTTTGGGGAGGCTGGTGATCCAAAAATGGCAATGACACTGTGACAAACTGCTTGCACAGCCGTGTGGCAGAAGGGATGCTTCCATCTCGTCGGGATCCTAGCATGTCCCTTCTTGAAGAGGTCACGAACAGTCGGGGTCTCCGCGTCCCATCTACCACAAATATCCTTTTCTTCTCCGGGAAATCGGCTAGGAGACTGAAACCCGTAGCTCACTACCTCAGGGTTGAGGCTTGTGTGGGAACGAAGAATGGATACCATGAATGCATCAAGTATTGTGTGTCCGAGATTATCAACGTTGTGATGAAAGGCGTAAGCTGAATCAAGGCAAGTGGATAGCGTTGTGAAAACTTCACAGCATGTGTTTCCTCCGTCGAGAAATGACGCTGCAAGATGGAAGGGGTGGATAGCCTCTATTCCTTCCGGTGGTTTTTTATCGTTTTCACGACAGAGATGTATCAATAGATCGCAGTTTCCGGCCATGATTGCGAGTTTCCATGCATCCAACTGCAGAACTGTCGGATGTCCCTCTAATGACTGGATGATGACCTCTTGAGCGATTGGAAGATCGGATCTCGGCGTACTGGTAAAGTCGTCATGGACTATGGATTGATGTAATGATTCCACAAACGAGGGCAGCGACGAATCCGGGCCCGCTGGGTCATCTGGAATAACGGGAACGTAGTGGGTATACGCTACGTGAATTGACCATCTGCAAAGCTGTGTAGGTGCGTGAGAGATGTTCGTCCCTCGTGAAGATTCGGGTGAGGAGGGGCTCGAAGGAAAATGCAGAAATTCTGAAGGCGTCCAGGGGTTGATTGTGTTCAAAATTTGAGGCGTCAAGGCGGATGTTTCAGCTGGGCTCATGTTTGACGGCTCCAGGCCCCAGTTCTTTGCACTGCGAAAACCGTGGATGTAGAAGTCGTGGAAGTAGTCGACCAATGTCCTTGGCTATGTTAGCAGTAAGTTCACACCCGAACATGCTTGAGCTGAAAGGCAGATGCAAGCCCAGGTCGAGGGATGGCTATGATGGTAACATACTTGCGTTGCTCGCTACACATGCGAACGATTAACTCCTTGATCCGCCCCTGGAGAAAGAGGCTCGCATGGTGCTCCTTGTTCTTCTCATAGAGAAGCTCCATGTTTGGTGAAGGACCGGCCGCCTCTCGGCCTGGGGTCAGGGCTTCGGGACTGTGGATGTTCAAATACCCTGGAGTTGTGCCCTGAGGCCCAAATGGGGAAGGCTCATCTCGATTCTTAGGGAGTGAGGAAAGAAAGGCTGCGTATGGAAGGTTCCATGACGACAGTCTAATGCAACAGGTTAGACACGGCTTCTCATCCTATGTCCGCCTTGTAGACAGGGATCAGAACCTACAGTCCTGGAGTGATGGCTTCCACTGGGTGAGGGAGTTTCTTGTCTTTCAGATATCTCCTCAGCTTTTTGGCATCGAGTGGCTTGTCCCGGCCCCCCTGTTGGATGACAACCTGCGAGGTACTCGTACCTGGTTGTTTCCGCCTTCCGAGAGCACTCGTAATTTGATCCTTGACATGTTTTTCGGTTCGTTTGTTGACGTTCCAGGCTCGAAACCGGTTTGGATACTCTGTAGGCCTAACACGAAGCAAGATATTAAAACATCAGCTGGTCTTCCAACAACTGGAGAGCTTTGTTGACGGGTGGGTTGCGATTGAATACTTACGCCGCATGGAAGGAGTAATGAGCTTTCATGAACTGGACCACCTGATCAAGGGTTGTTGACTTCCCCCCTCTGCCATAGTTACCTGTGTAAAGCTGAACAATGATTGATTTGAGGTAGGGCCATCGGTCTTCGTGGGGAATATGAAGATATTTGTCCTGGTCTGATTGTGGGAGTAATTCCACCGGGACGTGATCCATTGTGACGTGTTGACCTGCAAGTGATGGCACCAGGACTGAGAAATGGTTCTAGAGGATGGAGAAATCAACAACGAAAGAGGGAGGGAGAATGTTTATAAAGAAGGAAAGTCAAGTAGGAAGGTATTGCAGCAGAAACCAGGCTTTTTAGATAAAAGTAAACAAGGCTGGCCAACGCATGAGCGCCTCAGTTGCCTCGCCTTGGTTGACATTGGTCCCTGCGTCGGGATTGCGAACCAAGTCGCAAGTAGACTACATCATTCTTCAGCGACTTTTATGCCCTGAAAAAGTATCTAGACAAACGACCAATGTCAGTAAAGTGCGAAGGTTGGTTCCACGACATACTGAAAAACAGGCGGTGAAATGTCTCCTTGCTCACGGGTGGGTCGAACAAAACCTCACGGACCAATGATAGCGTAAAGCATCACTCGCTTCCCTAGGCACCGAAAGCCTTGAACGGTCGACGACATCTCTAAATAAATGAGGCTGAAACAACCAACGCGTAGATACTACTTACACATGTGATTCAGTGGAGTCGAACAAAACGTTGTGAGCCAATCAGTGAGGTCAACAATCGTCATTGGCGAATCAAGATCCTGACTTGCTGTTGGGCACTCAACAGCTCAAAGTCACTGCATTTTGCACCCTGCTACCTACTCAGTCTATTCCCCCGGATCCTCCAGACAAAACTTCGCTAGCCAATGGGCAGTCAATATCCCAGATTACAACCACCGAGCATGAGGTGGTGATCCCAGCACCTTGAACCCCGTCTCAGACATTTTTCCTTCACTTTGCCAAGCTGGCCTGGAACTATCGGTAATGCCTCATGGCATATGATTCATGGCGCATGCTTCTTTAGCGATATCAAGTTGTCTAAGTTGTTTGTTCTCGGCATGCGAGTCAAACGAAGCCGCCCAAGCTGTCGATTGGTCGCCCATGCTCCCTGGATGATGGCGAGGTCAAGGGAGCGTGGTAAATGCGAACTTCATTTGATACATTTCGCCTTTCTTTCTCTTCCGGAAACATTGATAAATACCTGGCCTTGTCCCTCAATCATTTCAGATATTATCATCATCCCCTCGACATCTTCCTCAGCCCCCGTCCCCGTCTTAGAAGTATCTAGGCTCCTGCCAGAACTCCTTTCCTAACACAAAATATCCTTGTTCTTTTGCCCCAATCTATCAAATACCTTTTTCTTCCAAGACACCCCATCATCCTTCCTACCAGAAGCTCAAGGCCCAAGGTCTCTAATCACAGCAATGCCTAACTCGTGTGTCCTCCCCCAAAATCCTTACCTACTAGGCCTTTGTACTTGGTTCGAGAACTGTCCAGCTGAGTTTATCCATAGGTACAAGCCCGATAACTGGAGCACTGCTGCCAGAAGCAGCTCCCCGAGGCCCCAGTCGTCCAAGAAGAATGGAGTTGTTCCAGTGATCCCAGGTCGCGCTCAGAGAAACCCCGCCATCAGTGAGGAGCAGAAGAAGAACAAGCAAGAAGAGGACATACTTGGCATTGGATCACACTTAAACACCAGCAAATAAGCCTCGCACATTAGTGGCCGTCTTTATTCTACTCTTATTTTACAACGCTGAGCTGCCATTTACATATAAACATATAAGCCCTGATATCCTTCCTAGGCCTATAATCGGCGGTTTCTATCACTATACGTTACCGACACTTGCGACGGGAAAGCACGATGTTACGCTGTGATAGGCAAGTAGACCTTGTGAGGTAGTTGCAGTACAAGATGAAGTTGTCTTCCATTGTATTGAGAAGCACGTGCCCTGTAGAGTAAGATCATTCTGCTTCACTAGTCTGGAATGGCACACCGATTGCGCTGCCTCCATGATTATCTCAATTGCCAAGCCGGAGAACAGCCTTAGTGGTGATAACCGCTAGCGAACACGCCCAGCACCTACCATTACCTTGGCGGGTGTGATGCCACAGATAACTCGTGCTGGCATTAAAGCCTGATTGCCCTCGGAACGCATCAACTTTTTAACTCCCTCCACACAGTTTACTCGGTTTTACCCACATTTCACATGTTGAACCTGTCTTTACTCCAGTTTATTGAGGCTGTGCCTGCTAATCATTACTACCAACGGTACACAGTGAGTTGTTTTTCTTTTTTTCTGGAGACGTTGCAAAACTCAAATTCGTACTATGACGTTTGGGCGTCAGCCATACGGTCGCACATCATGCACGCTCAGATCCAGCCCACGAACAGAACAGCCAGCACAGCTGAACAATGAATTTCATGTACTCTTACTGAATCATTGTTTATTGATACTTGAATGGTTTGCGATTGCTCCCTAGGTCTAGTGCCTGACTTGTTTCAGTCGCGAGATTCTTCATTTTTTGGTTTGACGCATTCCAGTGAGGATGCCACGTCGCCTTTCCTCGACCGTCTGACTGTTTATTTTGTCTTTGAGATTGCGGTGAATGCCAAGGTTACCCGCCACGGTTTCAGGTCGCGTGGGTGAGAACCACATTACGCGTGATAAGCGGGGTTCAGCCAGCCAACACGAGGTCGATCTAAATTATCCCCTGAATGATGACAGGTCTTATTAAAACTTCTCATTCAACACTTCAAAATGACGTGGGCGGGTAGCTTCATCACCACCGCCATGAAACCAAGTCCCATCTTGAGCAGCATCGCTCTCCTGTTGCTAGGGACCAGCTCGGTGCAGGCCAAGACAGATGATGACGAGGTCCAGGTCATTTGCGGCACGGAAAGAGTCGGCGATGTCACCAAGCCTCTGATGTGTAAGCACGAAGTGCAACTCGCTTCGAGTGTGGGCTCTCCGAGCTGACTCTGTACTCAGATTATCCAAATGCCTGGAATGACAAAAGCCCAGACGGTGGCTTCACTTGCATGAGGGTTGACAACAGCACTCCAGCCTACGACGCAACGTGGAACTGGGGCGCAGACATTCAGGATGTACACTCGTTCCCGTACGTGCGGTTTGGTAGCGATGACCTCCCCATGCGCCTCAGCAACATGCGGTCTATCCACCTCTCAACCGAGTGGATCATGACGCCTGGTGCCCTCAGCGAGCTTCCACGTACCTTTAGCAAATCCGTATGGAGCAACAACAAGAAGAATCTGGAAAAGAAAGGCGTCCAGGCCAACGCGGCTTGGGACTTCTTTCTCGACAATGATCGAAACAAGACGCTCTACCCGCAAGTGGCAGCCATCGAGTTCATGGTTTGGCTCGGTAGTGTGGGCGACCCCTGGTGGCTCGGCCGCCTGAATGGGACAATCTTGTCCAATGTAACGCTTGGAGACGCTGAGTTGTGAGTTGCCCGTCCCCCTGTTGCTACAATGGCTGGGAACGTACTGACAGTCTCAGTTCCCTATACTACGGGCGCAACTCCGGTGGCACCCACGTCTTCACCGCAGTGCCCCGCGACGGTGAAGATATTCTCTCCATTGACCAGGACTTCTATCCTCTCTTTGAATTTATTCTCAAACAGGCTCACGGCCATCCCGATACTCCAGATGATTTGCCAAGAGACCCATACCTGGGCATTGTCGAGTTTGGCACCGAAACTTGGTTCTCCGAGGGGAATGTTACCTTCACAGCAGCGAACTTTGGCATGAAGCTGGACGGGGAGAGAGACTTTAACGACAGCAACTCCAATGAGAACAACAGTACTTCTAAAGATGGAAGTGACTCGTCAAAGCAAGACCAGGACGATGACAGTGCAGCTGTGACGCTGGCTGGCTTGCCGATATTTGGATACACCATGGCAGCCATGTTGATGGCCAGGGCTTTCTGGTAATAGATAAGCATAGCTGATTTGATACATGTTATCGGATTCATTCATAATTATTGACTGCAAGTCTGTCAGTGGGCCATGAACGGGCGGCCTGGTAATATGGGAAAGTACATATGGTGAACTCGTCTAATTTGATTCACCCTTAAGAGTGCTAAACGATGGCCAAAGAGTTATGGGACCAAAATGACAAACCACATGCACATACCTAGGGAGCTCAGGTCTTCGGTATCCAAGCGCACCCAACTGTGGGCACTGAGGAGTGAAAACCTTGAATTCCAAAGTAGAGCCCAGTGCTGTAGGAGTACAATAATGTGAATGAGTGACGGCAGCTTTTCTCAAGTAAACGACTAAGTAGCATGTAAAGTGAAAGCACCCCTGATATCTGACCCCTTCCTATCCTGTTTGGTCCCTCAGTTGTTAAAAGCAAGGAAGCAGTTACAACGCATCAGTCTTGACGTTGTCCGCTTCCTGCACAGCATGGATCTCATCATCCCCACTCTCCAGAAGCATCTTCTCGTCCCAACAAGGCTGCCATGAAAGCTTATACACGTTGACAGGGACAAGCTCCGTACTGCGCCGCTCATTAGTTCTCCGTGGGCCAAAGTGTGCAAGAAGGTGTATACCTATGTGTTCCCATGATCCGCACTATTTGAAGCGGGACTCCCAGAGATTCAGCTGCCATCTCATCGCTGGGCCAGGTGTGTGGCTTCGGCTCCGCCACCAGTCCAAGAGCATAGAGTCTCTCAGCAAGGCGTTGCATAAAGTCCCAGGTCGACGTTTTGTGGGCCACTGCGAAGTAGTAGCCGTCCTCGCCGTTTGGAATTGCCATTTTCAGCAATATATGCTCTGTGAGCAGGCCATAAAGGGCTGCTATGTCCGAGATGTGCGCTGCGGCGGGGCTCTGTAATGTGGTTATTATCTTCGTCTGGAGAAAGAATGCCACAGCACCCGGATATCAGGAGAGCTGTTCCAGCTACTTCTCCCATACGCCTGTGCTAACACAGGATAGGGCTTGGCTTTTGCTCCAAACAGAATTGCCAGAATAACTTACTCCATTCTTATCAAATCGGTGCACCAATTTGTCCTTGATGCTGGCTCTGATGAAGGTTGGGAAGGCAATAGACAGCTTCTTACACTCGCCCATGCCTCTACCATCTATCACACACTTAGCATACTCAAGCGTGGCAAGTCGCAACTTCTCAGATGAACTCACAAACTGCTGGCACTACAATGATAAAGGTCATTACACCGTGTGCTTTACCTTCTTCGGTGACTTTGATATCGGTCTTCTCATATCATTAACATGACGTTATCAGGGCTTATTGATATGAATGGGATGAATGACTTACCAGTCGAATGGGGTGATGTGCTGCTATCTGCTTCTCCGTCTCAAAGATAGGGTCCGTATCTTTCATCTCCTCAGACGGCCAGCCAGCTTCTGGGGCAAACGCAGTGGTTCCCGAAGTCTAGTTTGAGATTAATAAGGTATCGGGTGGGATGAGATCTTCATTGACTCACATGAATGAAGTAAGTCTCATTCCCAGTAGCCTTACGACGTTGACCAAGGGCTTGTATGAGATGAGATACGATGTGGGGATCGTGAGAGCTGGCCGTGTGTAAGATGATATCAACTAAGACAACGTCAGTCTGGCAAAGGTCTAACTTTTTCTATAAACACACTCTCATTGCGAAGCACAGCTTCCTTTGCCGCCTTTTCATTTGCAACATCGACCTGGATCACGTTGATCCCCAACTTTGCCAGGCTTTCCACTTGTTCTTCCGACCGGACGGCAGCGCTGAGCTTGACTGATTTGATCGGACCGCTTGTACGAGCGATTAAGTCTGCAAGAATTGAGCCTCCGCTTAGATGAGGTTAGTGTATTGCTAAAGGTTCGGGCTTTTAACCCGGGGTCGTACATGTATCCGGCGGCGCCGGTGATGAGTAGATTCTGGGTCATGATGCTTGTAGAGGAGAACCAACTCTTGGTGTTGTATGAAATCTTCTCAGTTTCCGAACCAGAGACATGGAGCCCTATGGTACTTATAACTCGACTCTGTAGTTCCTTGAGCTCCGAACGGGTTTCCGAGCATCTCCAGCATCTCAGTCCGTATGTTCCAGGTGCGTAAGACAGCCAATCAGATCCTTGGTGTGGGAGGGCGGGGTCACTGCTTGGCACTGGACGGAATCCCTCGCGATTCCACCGCGAGTGAAGCTCGGATTTGTCGTCTCACATCATCCGCTCCGTCTGTCGACGGCCGTGTTGTCAACATCCTGCCACATTGCACTGTGCCTAAACCATGGAATTCCGCGGAAATCATGCTGGGGAAGGACCCAAGAATCGGCCACCGATCACTCGTCGTTCAGTAAGCTTCATGTAGATTGCGACACTCCTACCCTTGCTAATGTTGGTCATCATAGTGCGACTACTGTCGAGCTCGGAAGGTAAGGGCCTTGGATTTCGGGCATTGCCGTCGTTGGAGAATGGGATGAAGGATTTGGCAGCTTACTATTGGACAGATCGCTTGCGACAGAGGGTCGCCTTGTTCGAACTGTATCTCGGCCAGGCTCAATTGTACTCACAGCACAGTGGCGTCTAATACGACGACACCCAGGCAGAGAGTGTTGGTTTCGGCACAGTAGTAAGTTTGCCTCACTTGTACCTTTTTAAAGTCCTGTTTATAAGACTCCCACAAAGTACTCACATGCCATTTACCCCCAAGTGAAAAGAAGCTCGACGGCATCACAAAAGGCATTGACGATATCAAGCATCTATTAACGAGACGCAACCCCCCCGAAGAGGTTAAAGAGACTGGATTTGCTTTAGTACCACATAACATCCAAAGTGGTTCGGCAAAGCCCTCGACCAGCCATCAACCTATCCCTCGCGGTGATGGCGAGCATCCATCATGGGACCACTCAGCGTATATCATCGAATTTGTCAAGTGTGTGATGGAATTCGCGGACCCAAACGACCTTCCAAGCGGCACTAATACGGTTCTTTCGTCATTGAAAACCCTTGTGCAGAGTCTGGAACACTCTGATGACACTCGTAACTTCGCTTCCACCAAGATCAAGACTGCGAGCAATCAGACTGGCACTCCTAATATGGCACCTCTGGAGGCTGCCGTAGCGGTATTGCGGTGGGTGAATGGTTTGTTTTCCTGGGTCGTAAACGAATCCATAGGTACCATGAACTGTACTAACACTCCATCGTAGCTCACGAAGCACATCCCAGAGTCGCGTGGATCTCTCACATACTGCCTCTTCAGATGTTTGCGGACATCTGCACGAAGGTGTATTTCGCAATCGAAGAGTACACCGAGGTGGACTTTATCCTCGCCAACGGTTACTTATCGTACATATTTGCTGCACATGTTGCTATATCCGGAGCTCAGAGCTACCTAGAATACTGTCGCCTTTGTCGGGATAATGTCCATACGGCTCTTTCTAGGCTGCCACTTATCATGCCTGCGTCTATGGAGGTCATTGCCGCATTGCTTGTTGGGGTGTGTATGCCGGAATGAAGTGTGGGGAGATTCACTAATAAACACTGCAGACGCTCAACGCCCTCGAACGTTCCGAAGCTTCCATCGCCTGGACACTCATCTCAAATGCCTCAGATCTTTGCCAAAGATTAAGTTATCATCGCCGAGGTGCTCACAGAGAACCCGACCAGCCAACACGACTAGCTAAGGAACATTTGTTTTGGACTTTGTATCGAATAGAGAAAGCGCTCTCGCTCCGGCTCGGGCGACCATCCTCCATTCGTGATGCTGATATCACATTGCCTGTTGTCGAGGGTATACGACTTGCGAGACTTGCACAACTTCAGAGTATTGTTTATAACCGACTGTATAACTCAAATAGCGTAGGCCGTTTAGCATGCGAGCGAGCGCATGTGGTTGAGGAGCTTATTGGAGAGCTACGAGTACTAATCAAGGAGACACATCGTGACGCTTTGGTAAGCCTTCGTTGCCGCTTTTACTAGTGATAACTACTCACAAGTGCTTGAAGTCTACTACTTCGGAAGCAGGTCCGATGCGAGTCGTCTACCTACAATGCGAGCTAGTCTACCAGTCTTCATTACTTGGTTTAATTTTGCGGGCTGCTTCCGCCGCAGTTGACTCTTCAGACACCTCCACTCCAGACAATTGCATTGCAGTCGCTCGCGATATTTTGGAAATTTATCATCAATGCATGACGACCCTTCGCAGCTGTAAAAGCGACCCATTGATGATATCGAAATACTTTGACTGGTTAGTTATGCATCTTGCAACTGTTCCTACTCAAACAGGGGACCGTCCTAATTGTTTCATCAAATAGGTCCATCCTTTACACGCCGTTCGCCTCGTTCAGCATCCTTTTTACTCGCATCTTCCAGCTCTCAGACTTCGACGAGTTAGCTCGCCTAGAAAGGTTCGCAGACTCAATAGAGCCTGTGGAGGATGCTTCAGTTTCGACCATTTGCCCCTACCAACTTTACCGGCTGCTCTGCCAAGCTGCCCGGCTCTATACTCAAGCGAAAACCGCTTCGTCACTGGTAGGTAGCACCCTTGCTCACAATATTCCCGAACCTTCGGGCGGATTCGATTTCACCTCTCTTGGATCAAATCTGGGAGATTCAACACAGGACAGTTTCGAGGGCAGCACCTCTCACACGTTTAGACTGGACGATTGGCATTCAAGTACTGAGCAACTGATGAACTGGCTTGATGATGATGCGATGTTTCCAACGTCTGTACTTCCAGAGTAACTGCATGGTTCTTCATTTCAAATTGCGCTTACGCTGGCTCTCAACCGCCGCCTTCTTTTCCTACAAGGTTAGCATCGGGAGCTGGAATGAGCATTTATCAAAACCACAAGCAGGGAAAGGGAAAATGGGACAGAGTAAGCATAATAAGCCGATGTTTACTAGAGGATAACGAAAACTTGAAAGGAAGAAAGATAGTGATAGCTACTGCGATAAATTGTTCGGAGATAATGAACACTTGGTGAATAGGAGTAAGACGTATAAAAAAACGTATCACTTCCACTAACTAAGAGGGATCTCCAACTAAAGTTCCAAGTATCGGAAATTTCTATCAATTTATCTGTGGTATACTACACTAACGACACGAATTTAGCTAGACTATAAGAATGCATGGATGCAGTCGCAGTATCCCGCTCTTTGAGCCAGTCGCTTATCCTCTTCGCTTCAACTTTGTTTGTGCGTGAGGGAACTCCAATCCGACGGCGCTCCCGTCCGCATTTAGAAGAAAGTTGAAGCTGTGCTCAATGCCAGCAGTCGCACCAATCTCTTGCCAAGTGATGCACGTCGGGGTTCCCATATCAGCCGGGGCACTCTTGTCCTGGAAGACAGCAATGAACTGGTGCTTGGTCGCATCCTGCACATTCGTCGGGTAAATTCTGAAGTCCAGATCCGCGACCTTAATGTCGAGCTTCTTGGCGACCTTAGCTTTCACATCCACCTTGCCAATGATCAACTTCTCAATCTCCAGCCCCGGCCCATTATCAGTAATGTTGAGAACAGCTACGGCACCATGACTACCCTTGTACGTGCCGGCATAGCGGAGTGCCAGTTCCTTGGCTGCAAACGCCTGCAGGTAACCAATAGACTCACTGACAACATCGGCGTAGACGTTAAGGTCGAGCTTGCAGTCCTTGACGGTGCTGTCGTGCGCGAGGATGGCGAAACCGGCGCCAAAATCTGGGGCGAGTCCGAAGTAGCTTGCGTATTGTCCGATGGTGCCGCTCTTGGTCAATACGTCTATAACTGGCGAGATGGCCGAGGATCCAGCACGGTAAACCTCCCAGGGACGCCCAACACCATTGCGCAGATTGGAAGTGTCCATGTTAGGGTGCAACCAGCGTCGAGTAACTGCTGGTGAAAGGAGGCTCGACGATAGCATGGAATGGCCGGCCCGGGCAAGGTCCTCGATCGAACTGACGAGGGAGAGGGCCCTACAATGGACAGTTTAGAACAATCTCGGTAATTAGATGAGGATGAAACTTACCCAGACTCGCCGATCTGCGAGGTATCCAGCCCATCAATGGCGAAAACATCCGTCATACTAGGGCATAAAAGACCACTGGAAGTCATATTCAGAGGTCGTAGTAACGTGTTCTCAAGAACGGAGGCCCAAGTGTCTTCTCCACCCTTATGTCCGCTTTCCCTCTGCATTGCAAATGCGAGGAGCTGAAAAGCGGCGTAAGAAACAACAGGAGTGGTGTCGGGGAGAAAGATAGGAGGCTTCTCAGCAAAGTCGCTCGCAAAGGCTGGTACCAAAGTTAGCACTTCATATCAAGTATACCCACACCAAAAGAACTCACAATCCCAGTCACAAGGCTTGCCGATGACACATTCTTGGGCTGAATCATGCTGTCAGTACAGTCTGAAGAAAAGTAACGAGGATAGTTGCTCACATTGACGACTGAGTCCGGACATTTGGCCTGCCAACGACCCAATCGTGACATCTTCCCAAGGGACTGTGAGCGGTCCCTCAATACCAGCCAGCTCTGGGAGGTATTTCGTGATGGGCACCTCCCATTGCTCGCCCATATCTGCTAGCCACGCATAGACTGTGAATACCATGGTCAAGTCACCAACGGGGAACTTTGTGCTTGAGGTGAGATTTGCGTTGATATGAGATTGATCTTCGGGAGAGGTGTAATGGTATTCAAAGAAGATAGGGTCGTCGCCAAGAGAGTTTGAGCCGCCAAAGAGGACCACGGAAAAGGAGGTTGTGTTGGGCATGATGTCACCGTAGTCCTCGCTGCCGCTGTTTTTGATAAGCTCGTCAAAGACATCGGTAAACTTGGATTCAAGTTGACTGAAAGCATCCGAGGACTTGGAAATAGTTGGCGGAGGGTAATAGGCGCCGATGAGAGGGCATGCCGAGAACGGGATGTCGCTTTCTTGCGTAAACACTGTTGGCAAGCCGCTGAACAGCAGTATCGAGGAGAATAACAGGCGCATTATGACGGCAGTCAAGAGAGATAGTCGGAGTATGGGTAGATGTTGAAGATGGGGTGATTGGAAAGTGATTATGGGAGTGCTGTACTGGTTCCTCATTTATATATAGGAGTTCGGACTTGATTATTTATTTCGAGCCCCGACCCGTCCGTGGAGCATCCTATGGCTGAGAGAGGCTGAGCAAGTGATATTGCAAGACTGGGGATCAAATCCTCCCATTGCGTCAGGGCTTACGGGATAATTTACAGTGGACGAGGATCATTGAGGTTCTTACAAGTGTACCCAGCTCTATTTCTTATTCCGTGCCTTAATCCGTACCTTGGTCTGTGTCTTACTCCGTGTCCGTGTCTTATTCCGTGTCTTATTCCGTATCTTACTCCGTGTCCGCTCTCTGGTTTTGTGGGTCCTTGGTTGACGAACTGTGCATGCCGTATCTATCTTATACTCCGAAAAGTCCGCTCTTCCGCTATGTACTTAATTTTACATCGAAAACATGCTTGAAAAGTCAACAGGATCCGTAAAGAGAAACGTGCTGACATCAAATTCTGGGCCATGGTCCCAATCGGAGTTTCCGGCCCAGGCATTTTGGGATAGCATTAAATCGCCGTCCGGAATAGTGGCAGTGCCAATTACCATTGAGGATGGGTCAGCCGCC
Organism: Neonectria neomacrospora; assembly: GCA_013756995.1. Classification (NCBI taxonomy): domain Eukaryota; kingdom Fungi; phylum Ascomycota; class Sordariomycetes; order Hypocreales; family Nectriaceae; genus Neonectria; species Neonectria neomacrospora. Next base: position 10,068 of record JABSTB010000840.1, on the reverse strand, counting down.
TGCAAATTTGTTGTGGCAGTCGGGTCGGACAACTGCCGATTGACATGGGCAGAGTACCACTCCTCAAGTCGACTCACCCGTTTGGCCAAGTCCTGGAAAGGGTGATGATCGTCAGTCGTAATATCTGCCTCCAAACTAGCCGCTGCCTCAAGCCGGAGAACAATTTGCCGAAGGGTATGGGGCATATCCAGGAGTTGTCGTAAGTGCTGGGTAAAGCCCGAAATGCCACCTTTTGCAGCTATCAAATCAAGTCTGACTGCCAGTGACAGGCCACAGTATATGACTATCCAACCGATGTTTGACATTGCACTCTCTTCACCTTGTGGCAGGACAAGAATCATGCTGATCAAAGAGCGAGCTGCGGATATACTAGACGAAAGCCAACTCACGAGCGACGCTTGAGGTTCTAATCCATTCTGGTTGTCCTGAAACTTATCAAGCCCAAATGGAGTGCCTCGCGGCGATGACTGGCTAAGCAGAAGTTCTAGCATATGAAGCTGCAGAAACAGAGGAGCTGCGAAAGACTTGATGAGAAAGTAGTACCAAAATGAGGCAGAGTCAATAACTTACGGCTTTTGCTCAGAGGAAAGGGCAAGGTGGACTTCATCTCGGCACACTTGCGTGAAATCTGCCGAATTTCCGTCCCAAATTGTACAGCATCATCGGTTGTAGAACTAGTGCCTACAAGATCTTCGAGTTTCTCGGTGAGCGTCTGCAATTGTATGATATAGACAAGATGTTGATCAGTTTGGTGTTGATTCTGAAGAGCAAGATGCTCGCAGCACCTCGAGATGTAAGGCGTAAAGGAGAAGTGGCGCGATTTTTGAAGTAAAAGGGATGAACTTGGAAAGCTGTCAGTACGGGCTGGACAGCGCTCATGGACTCGCCTACCTGGAGGATAAATAGGACACGCCAATTAGCGCTCTCATTGCATCTGAACCCCAGTCTGGCTCATTCTTATCCTTGCCGCCATCAACACTCCATAGCTTTGGCTTTCTAACCCAGCGTCAATATCTTGTCATAAAATCAGGAGAGTGCCACTCATACCTAGGTCTATCCAGCCGCAAATCGCAGACGATGCTAGTGGCAAGATGAAGATGCTGTGTGTATCTCTTGGGTCGAGGCTGGTAATGTGCCCTGCAATGTTTGAGCAACGAGACTTGACCTTAGGGAGCGGGTATCGACCTACCAAGCCAAGTGAATGAGAAGCCCTTGCAACAAATCGATATCGTTGACATTACCATCGATCATCCTGACTGCTATCACATGATTGAAGAGACTGCTTAGTGCCTTTTGATTGTGCGGGTCTGAGTGTGAAGCAGCTGCCAGAGCAGCTAGAAACGCACATGGCCGTTCTTCATTCAGCTCAATGACTGAAAGCTCTTTGGGCAGCACGACGAACGGGTAATATTGGGTCATCCTTGTTCTGAACCAGTCGATGAGTTTGCTAGCAGTCTCGATGGATATGATCCCTCTTTCGAAAGGGTCAAGTGATGCATCTCTGTTAATGATATCGCTGGGTTCCTTGGGAGTTGGAGCTGAAGGTGAGGCATGCAAACTTGATGGTGATTTAGAGACTCTGTTGGATCTTGTTCTTACTTCCAACCTGTGTGTCGGTCTGTCAATAGTACACGTGACTAAATCAAATCAAGAATATTGTTCGTGGAAGGTAAAGCTTACCTCTGCCGGCTGGTTTTAGGGCGGCGGCGAGCCGGCGTAAAGATGCACTTTTTGCCAAGCCGCAAACACCGATCGCAAATCTCCGAATCCTCGTTCTTGTCACAGCGGATTTTCGCGTGAATACACGTCTGGCACGTTTTCCGTACGTAGCCGCTAGATGAAGGTTGAGGCCTATTTGATGTACTCATTATGCTGAGAGCCCGGACAGCATGGATGCGTGATGTGAACAAGAAAGCCTCCAAGTTACAACAATCCGCGAGTCTAGAGTCAGAGGGTGAGACGAAATTACTAGCCCCATTCGCCGGTTGATCTACGGGAGGCGGATTGGATGGAACCCTGGAGTCTCTCCAGGGTAGGTCAACTGCCCATTTTTGAGGTGAGACACATCTTGACATCCTGGAGGGTCGCTGAAGGGAGTAATGGGGTTCCTCAGAAATGAATGCTCTAATACTCCAGATAATGCATTAACTTATTTTTCATCATAGTAATGAATTAGGACAATGTCTACTACGGCGAGCAGCGGACTACCCAATCGCGACGTGGAAAAGAGCATCATTGGCGTGGAGAGATATGCTCAAGTACTCTCCGGTCTGACGTCACTGAACTAAAGTCAATTCGGCTCCGACAACCATGACTGCTCGGAGAATAAAAAGACCTAAGGATGTGAACCACCCACACCACTTATCCAATGTGTTCAAAGAAAGATGGCACCGGTGCTGAGCCTCTGACAGATACAGCCGCGGGCGAGACCCGCATTGTTGACGGGCGCTTAAAAAGCCCGCATGATACGTCCAAAGGTGGATTTTTATGGGTACAGGGAAACAGCCTTGCTTGTTTAGTGAGTGCGACCCAACAGTAGGCTAAAACAGGAGACTATTGCATTTCAGCTGTGTCAGGTTGGCTTGGGCGTTAACAACCAACAACCCAATCAAATCTGCCTAAATAAGGGACGCATCTTCTTTGACAAGAAATAAAAAAAACACGCTCTTCCATTCATCTGAGTTTCGCTCGCAGTAGCACACGCTCATCACTTCCCGTCGCAATGGCACATACCAGTCTTGATTCCGAAGCCGTCGGTGAGCTCAACAATGCTGAGACCAGAAAGCTCTTCGATACTGCCGATAAACTGTCGTCGTTAGGTGTCGGCCGGATCGTCAATCTCCCTCAGATTATTGTCGTTGGAGAACAGTCATCCGGAAAGTCATCTGTGCTCGAAGCCATCTCACACGTCCATTTCCCCGTCCACGGAGGCGTGTGTACCCGCTTCGCGACGGAGTTGGTTCTCTGCCCAGGCAGTCGTCGATGTGTTACTGCAACAGTTCGGTTCGCCGACAAGGCCAAACCAACGCAAACATGGCAGGTTGCCGATTTCGACCAAGCGGACATCGACAGCGTCATCGGTGCCGCCAAAGGACACATGGGCATCTCTGATACTGGCCGAGATTTCTCCAAGGACGTACTGCGTCTGGAGATTGAGGGCCCTGAGATGTACCCCCTTACACTGGTTGACCTCCCCGGAATCTTCCACAACCCGACCGAAAAGCAATCAGCTGAGGGGATAACAACTGTTATGGAGCTAGTGGAAAGCTACATGAAAGAGAAGAATAGCATCATCCTGGCAATCATCTCCGCCAGTAACTCGCTCGCCAACCAAATCGTCATGCAGGAGGCGGCGAAGCACGACCCTGCCAAAGTGCGCACTCTTGGAGTCATCACGAAGCCGGATCGTTTGCATCCCGGATCTGACGAAGAATACGAATACCTTCAGGTCGCACGAGGCCGGGAGACGGTCAACAACCTGAAGCTCGGTTGGCACGTGCTGCGTAATCGTGCGGACCATGAGAAAGATCTTGATACCCGTGACTCAATCGAGACGCAGTTTTTCAAGGCGGGTGCGTGGAATTCTATCCCTGCAGCAAACCGTGGCATTGCTGCGCTACGAAAAAGACTCAGCCGAATTCTTTACGACCACATCAGAAAGAGTCTGCCGACAGTTCTCGACGACATTCGGGCAAAACTGTCCGACCGAAAGGATGAGTTGAGCAGATTGGGACAGTCACGACCCACGTCACAGCAGATGAGAGAGTACCTTATAGGAATTGCCGGGCGTTTCCAGGGACTCGTACGCGACGGCATTCAGGGCCATTACAATGACCCGTTTTTTGGTGGCTTAAATGGGAGGGACAGAAAACTTCGTGCCCAGCTGCGGAATTTCAACAGAGCGATTCGACATGTGCTGCTTGTCCATGGATTCCAGAAGATTATTCAGCACGACCAGGAGAGCCCGCCACAGCAGGATATGCCTAGGTATCTCCAGGAGTTTGTCGAGGAACATCCATATAACCTGCCTGAGCCTCAAGTTGTCACTTGGTCAGAGCTGGTTTCTCAGCTAGAGTGTCAAGCAGCCGCGAACCAGGGCGCCGAGTTCCCAGGATACGCCAACATGGAACTTGTGATCCAGCTCTTCCAGGACCAGGCTCAGCCATGGCAGTCCATCGCTCAGCTGCATCTTGATCAAGTTACGGATACTGTCAAAGGCTTCGTTTGTCAAGTTTTTGAGCACATCATTGGACCATTCAACGAGAGCAGCACGACGGACGCCATCCTGTCTAAATATGCGGACCCATTCTTCGACAAACGAGATGAAATACTTACAGCCAAGCTTCAAGAGCTGCTTCGACCATTTCAAGAAGGCTACCCACTGGCCCTCGATGCAGACTTCTGCGAGGCCATGGAGCGAAAGTCTGCCCAGCAACCCACAGGCTCCGTCGAAGACGTAGGCAACCTTCAGGCAAAAATGCAACAATTGGCCATCCGACAGGACAGCAAACAGCTTGGAGCCGAGCACATCATTGATACCATGCAGACCTTCTATGATGTAAGCACCCAATATTCCTGACAGGGCTCATGGCGAACTGCGCTGACCTCTTCAAGATGTCGTTGCGGACATTCACAGACAACCTGATTAACCTCGCCATTGAGAGCTGTCTGATCCGCAACCTACCTTACATTATTACTCCTGGTGAAGTGAGCAGTATGAGTGACGAAGTTTTGAGGGAGCTTGCTGCAGAGCCCAAGGAAGTTTGCGACTACCGATCACAACTCCACGAGGACATCAAGCTGCTAGAGCAAGGGCTCGAACACTGCCGTCAGTGCAAGCCAAGAACAACTCCAAGTTAGTGTGACTTGTATCAATGCTATACGACGAGTCTGACCGTCTTCAATATCCAAGCCGTTGATTCAGTTGGACCACCACGAGCGCCTCGGCAGCGGCCCACTGAAGACCCCAGGACTATCAGTAGGCAATCACCTCGATAAAATCCAACTCGTGTAGCACTGACAATCATGAAAGCTCCTTCTAATCAGCCAAAGCCGTCTGATACTACAAAGCCTGGCATCTCAAATGCAGCGCTCACACTGAAGCAGCAACCAGGCCAACAGCTGCTTATGACTACGCCTCCCAGAGAGACAACAAAGACACTAGAGCCTGCAACGCAAGCCCCTAAGGTCACGGCCACTTCCCCTGCCAATAACACCAGCTTGTTCTCCTTCTCAAGTGCCGCCGGTGGCTCCTCGACCAGTATTTTCAGCAAGTCATCAATGGAATCGTGGGCTCAACATCGCGCGGCAACTCCAATAGCGACTTCAAGCCTTTTCTCTGACCTTGGCGTTGAAAAATCGGCTGAAAACTTACAGCAGAAAAAGGACAAGGAATCTGGATTCTCAAGCAATGTCAGCGATCGTCCCTCTGTTCTTGCCATACAAAACCCATTTGCACACCTGGCACAGAAAACGGAAGAGAAACCTGGAGCCTTTGGATCCAGCCAGACTTCCTCTTCTCTATTTGGCACAGCCCCAAGGTCGGGTACGTCTGGATAGGAGGCGATCAATGTGTAGATGGGCTACCGCAAGCTAACACCAGCAAAAGTTGACGGTCTCGTTTCAGACGTACTCAAACCAAGGACCGTCCCAGTATCCACCATAGGATGGGAAACCTTACGCTGTAACGAGAAATATACCGATAATGATTGGCGTATGAGCGAGTACTTGAATATATGCTTTGCAAGCAATTTCAAGATGTTTTCTCAGGAGGAAATCAGGCTAGCCGACTACGGGCAAAACTTGATTACTGGGAATGCACGCGTTGGTTGAGCTCATGGATCTCCGCTCGATCTTTGCTTGGTATGAATTATCATAATTCGTGTAATTGTAGAAATAATATGAATAGATACAGCGAAAACAGAGAGGTCTTGGCCAAATTTAATGTTTACAGCCTTTACAAAGTTGTCCACCCCATCCTAGAACCTTTCCCGCGAATGTTTCAGCCGACGTGCTCAGCCGATGGCGCGACCTTCTCCTGAAGAACGTAATCGCTATTCTGCGCAAATTCTGGCAAGGCAAGTTAGCTGAGTCCTGAATGAAGAGCACTGGGGTCTTACGGTCAACTTTCGTATGCTTGAACTTTCTCGCCGGAACGCGGTTGTCAAACAAAATATCAATCTCTCCAAACGTCCGGTCCTTGGTCTCAGGGAGGCGGAACCAGCACCAAATAAAGCAAAGTAAGTTAGTCCCAGCATAAAAGAGACCAGTCTTTGCGCCCCAGCCCCAGCCTAGATATGCGGTTAGTATTTAGTAAGCAACCAGAGCCCAGGAGATGACGATGTACCTGAAGCAGAGATCATTCGTGGTGTTACGGCGTTGTTGAAGATGGCAGTCAAGTTGTAGACGAACCGGCCAATGATAATCGTCTTATACCTGAGTCTTCCTGACGGTGTCTCGGCCACGATCGGGTAGCAAACCGGCCCAATGGTGATCATATTGCACAGTGTCGAAACCACGAATAGCAATCCGACGGCGAGGTAGGCGTCCTTGCTATCTGACCATCCAAGACCGCCAATAGCTAGGAGGCAGCAGAACATGAAAGCCAGGCCACTCATATAGATGGTGGCTCGACCGAAATGAGGGAAAAGGAGCCAGCAGATCATACCACCAATAATGTAGCAAGCGGAAAGGCAGATATTCAAGTTGAATGCTTGGACTTCGGACCAGCCGGCGGCTTGAAGGAACACGATGACGAAGCCGAGAATTGCGTTGCCACAAAGGATTTGAGCCGCCCATACGACACAGTTCTGAGACATCATAGTTAGTCTTAGTGGTAAACACCAGTCAAATAAAGATGCTTACAATCTCTGTCCGTCGTAGGTTTGTGCCCTTGAAGCACTCCCAGAACATGGCACCACTCGTCTCAGCCTTCTCAAGCGCAGTAGTGTGCTTGATATAGGCCAGCCTGGCTTCCACTTCCACCTCCTGGTCTGGTGAATCTCTGGCGAGACGTCGCAAGCTTTGCCGGGCAAGATCCATCTTGCCTCGTCTAACAGCGTTCCAGGGGGATTCTGGAGCAAAGTAGGCGACAAAGAACAGAGGTACCGGCCATACCCATTGGATGTAGAAGGGCAACTTCCAGGCGAGGTTGCCTTGTATGCTCGAAGTCGCTCGGACGACGCCAGACGATAGGAGGATGCCGAAACCCCAGCACATGCAGACCCAAGCGGTGACGTATGGTCGAAGGATAGTGGGAACAACTTCGCAAGCGTAGGTAGTAGACAAAGTCTGCATCGAAATGTCAGTGGTAGTGTCTTTTTGGAGGGACAAGTCAAGGCCGTACCTGGAAGACACCCCAAGCAATGCCGCACAGAGCCTCACCGAACGCGAGAACAGAGAGAGAAGGAGCAAAAGCGATGATGAAGATGGTGGCGCAGAGCCAAGTCATGAAGACCATCATGGTCAAGCGGGCACCGTATCGATCCTGTGTGTACGCGTTGATCAAGAGACCGGCCAACTGACCGACCTGGGCTGAGTTGGAAAGGCCTGATTGCCAGGCAGGGGATATGACAACCTTGCCCTCAGCTGCGCTGTAACTTCCGAATCTTTGCTGGAATTGTGTCTGGCCGTAAAAGGAGCCGATCTGTTACAATTGCGCGTCAGTGAGTGGTCAGTAAACCAGTTGGCGCAACAAGACGTACCATGACCAAGTCGTAGCCCTCCATGATCAAGCTGACGGACAAAAGCGCAGCCCAAAGGACGGCTTTTCTGTACTTCTTGAGAGCCTGGCGGATGGTGAGTTGCTTGTCGGCAATGTCGGCATCTTGGGCACGTTGGATGAGTTCAAGGGTCCGGGGGTCGTTCAAGTCCAGACCGTCGAGTTCGCGCTCGGTCGGGATGACAACTTTCTGGGCCATGGCTGGAAGGAATTGCCAAGAAGTTGTAGCGGATTGGAAATATTTTCGTTGGGGTTGCAGTGGGTAGGGTGGTCATGGTAGTCAGCGTCTGGAGATATATATACTCGCAGTGTCGCAAGCATGCTCTTCCCCATGGGGATCAATGGGCTGAACGCTGTGCGGGGGAATGGGTCGGAAGCGCTCCAATGCAGCTAACAAGTGGCGTTTCCCCCCTTGAAGAAACATTAGTCGACCACTCACGAGGGTCTTCTCCCACCGGGTACTTCTCCCACCGGGCGGCTTCTCCCACCGGGCAGATTTGGAGTTGGTGTTGAGCAAGTCTGGAGGAGCGGTGGGAGCAGCAGCGCGAGCCTAAGCGTAAGTCTTTTTACTCGGCTTGGAGACATTTCACTGGGATTATTTAAATGGCCATCGACAGGGCAAGGGACAAGTTTGACTGACATTCCTCACCATGTTGAGCACCAGCCAACGTAGTCATCCTCCACCCCGCCGAGTCCCGACAAGCTCCCCCTTGACCTGCTTAATCCTGGGCACAAAAACATGAATTTATGCATGGGTACGTCTCCTAGTTCCCTCTGCAAGTTCTCCGTCGAAGCGATTACCAATTGCTGGCTCTGGTTTATCCCACCGGAACCAAACCTTGCTCGTCCGTCCCATGATCTTTGTGTTGCACTAATAACTTCCTCCCACCGGAGCTACGCTCCCCCTAAATCTAACCCCAACATCATGGAAAAGACATCGAAGAGCACCTCATATCTATTCATTGTGCCCTTTTTAAAGATATAGTGACTTAAATTTAGCTTACCTATTACCTACTATCACATCACTTCCCTCATGTGTGTACCAGTAGCACGTAAATCACGTGACCTTAAGCTTAGCAACAGTCAGGTGATGCTTGAAGCCCGCTGCGTCTCCTCACTTACATATCATCCCACCACAACCATAGAAACCATTATGGAAACGCCAGCGGAAGAAACAGGCGCACCGCCACAAACTGGAGAAACCCTGAAGGGACCTGTACGGATCCTCGTGGAAACAGAAACGCAACTTGTACCGGGCGAAAAGTACGCTGAGAGAGTCGAGCTTATGCGAAACCTCATCTGTCAGCACCACTGGAACCGCGACTTTGATTTCAGCCAGGACCGTTGGCGTGTGCAGGGCGACCATTTTGCATATTCCAACCGCCGCTGCTACTTCCTCATTGATCATGGCGAGTCTCCCACCGGTGATCCACCAATCCTATGGTATCGGTGGACGGGAAAGTCTTTGTTAAACCCCCCCTTGGCCGCATTCAAGCGTCATCCCACTGATGCCAGTTGCACAGAATTTCTATTCAAAAGGCCCTGCCTTCGACAATACAGTCTAAGCTCAGGGATTATCCGTTCACAAGGCGACCAAGGCGACCAACTCCACACTTGCCAAGGAAGACACCGCCACAGTTTAATCCTGTTGCAAGACGCCGAATAGTTCAGACAAAGCTCCGTTGCAACATGGACATATTGGATGATGATATCGAGTTCTTGAATAGTCATCCTAAGAACGCGATATGGCTCAGAAATAACATCGAACCTCAACTTTGGTTGAAAGTCGAATCCCATAGTGATTTTCAAGTAAACACTATCCTACCCTATGAAGACAGCTAGATAACAGCTTGTTAATCTCTCACTTATGTAGTTTAGTATAAGATGTGGTTAGTGAGGAATAGTAGGATTAGACTGCTAAAATTTCAATTTATCTCAGGTCTTTATATCACGAATTCTTTCCATCAGAGCTGTGGTGTGTCCCACCGGAGCTACACCTTGCCCCGCAGTCTTGGCATTAATTATACGGCTTTATCCCACCGGAGCCCGGCTTTACCCCACGACGTTGCCAGTGCGCTACTCTGCTGCATTGGAGTTTGCTCTTCCTCAGAGCAGCCACTCTATAAAGTTCTTCCTCAGGATTGATCGTGGGGTACGTATGCGGGGTATTAGACATCGTGGGAACGATGGCATATAGAAGCTGACTACGACGCCATGCTACGGAGGCAAGTTTACTCTCCAGGTACATGACATCTGAGGTGTAGATCGACGCTGATTTCGGGCACTTAATCACCATGAGAATGACGGAGACTGGAAGGATTACCAATGTTCTTGACGAACTTTTCCCC
>JABSTB010000839.1:0-13104 GCA_013756995.1 Neonectria neomacrospora | reverse complement strand
GGGTGGTGCCAGCTGGCTGCAGCTGGTGGTGGTGGGTGGCAGTTGCTGGGTAGTGGTGGTCGTGGTGGGAGGTACGACACGTCCACGATCTCTGCTGCCCCGGTTCAAGACACAGGCTGTGAGGGTTGCGTGGGTGGCGTCCCTTGACTCACTCCTGCCATGAGGCAGATGTCGTCTTCCAATCTAAACTAAAGTCCCAACTCCTAAGTCGTGTCAAAGATGGAGAGCTCCTCTCCTGTGCTCGCAGAGAAACTAGTTCGAAGTGGGGTGCATAGCCCGGTTGTAAGTGGTGGTAGAAAAAGCAATCTTGGACTCCATTGGAAGGTCATTTGCGTCCATTCAAATCCGGGTGAACCGGTGTTGCGAAGGAAACGAACACCCCTTTTATTACCCGGTCGATTGGCTTTCCCTCCGGATTTCGCTTTCACTGCCATGTTCCAAGGCCTTCGTCTCGATTGACAGGCTTTGAGTCTGTCTATGCCCTACCTCTACAAGCACGTACTTGACTCGGGATCCAATGGCGTGGCCTCGGGGAAATTCATTGCTCCCTGGCCTTTGGTGTTGTCTTCTGGACCTATTCCCCTTGGCTTCTCTCTTTGATGCAGGGGGGTGAGCTGGGGTTCAGAGGTTGACCTGGATCGACTTGGACCCAAGCAAGACTAGGTCGCGGCCACGCAAGGCTACCGAGGGTAGGTGCGGGTGCATGTTCCAGGCCAGCGGGCGGCCTCGACAGGGGGGTCAGACAGAAGGCTGAGATATCGACGATATAGGGTAATGCCGTGTCAATGATAAGTAATGACGTGAACTCGGATAATGTCATTGAGATGTAGTTGGATGTCTTAATCTGTATGGACATAGAGTTCATGGTTTGATCATGCGCCCGGGCGCCGGGTAGGCGCAATGACGTCCGTTGCCACTCGGCAACTGGAAGGGAAGTTTGTTTCGTTCATGGAGAAGCTTGAATGCAACAACTAATACCACCCAAAGAAGACTCGAGAACTGTTCGTGTTACTAGTACGAGTAAAAAGAAGAAAAACGGCAGAACCAAGAAAACAGGTGCCTGACTCAATTGCAAACAAGTAGGGAATTTTCTATAGGACGACATATTGAAGGCATTTAATTGCTGATCCTAAGATCTTCATCCAGTCTTGGCCACTGGATGTTTCGCAGGCGGCTTGCAGCCTCGCGTCTGGCCAGGACTTGGTGGGCGGGTTGACGGGTTGACGGGCAGGGGAGGTGAATAAAGTTGCAACGGTCAACCTCTGGCCTGGCGACGCATGCGGCGGAGCGTTGCGGAGCGGGAGACCAGGATGAGGCCACCGACAACTCGGGGCAGTGGGGAGAGGCGCAGAGCTTGGAAACCCTGGCCAGAGCCCGTTGTCATGGTTGAGTACCCCCGAAGCCCAGTAAGCCCAGGCAAGCCCAGCAAGCCCAGCAAGCCAGCCAGCAGACCAGCAGGGGACGGGTGCCCAAGTGGCACCGACGGGGGTCTAGGTTAAGGTTTTGGGGCAGGGACGCACCGGGTTTCTTGTGTCCAACGACATGCGAACGCTCTCGAAGCTGGGCTTGGGTTCTGCAGGCCCCAGAACGTGCAAGCTGAGTTGCGATATGGAATTCGCGATCGGACCGAAGGGGCGTTTAGAACTGCGACGGTTTGAGGGAATTGGCGATGGAGAGATGGGCACGGGGTGTCGGTGGGCCTTCGTAATTACGCCCGTAACTTTCTTTGGCTGTGCGAAGTACGTACCCTTCGTACCTAAAAGGCGAGTTGGCCGACCGCCTTGACGAACCAAGACAGGACAGCTAACGCGTGGAGAAATAGACGCGACAGAGGGACGGACCCGTCCTTGTCCTCGTGGTCCGTGGATATCGGATGGAAGCGGGAACGTGGAGCAGCCCCTCGTGGCTAGGTTGTTACTTGCTAGGCCAGCAAAAGGAGAAGGTAGCACGTTGTCATCCCTGTAGCGCGATGCACACTGCACAACCCATCATAGCTCATAGCAGACACTAGATCGACGGGTGCGTGGGTGGCTGGGCACTGCGCAGACGTACGTTTTGTGCCTGTCCCAGCAAGCTTCCAACGCATCTGGCCAAATCCATCTCGGCTCGAGTGAACAGTAAACGGGACCATGAGGATTAGATGAGTGATGGGATGGCACGGAGATGGGACGGATGGACCAGCCATCGAGATGCGGGATGAGTTTTTAGGCTAGTCCCATGCGGCCTCTGTGCTTCCCAGCAACATTTCCATCCCATCCCACCAACGTAATTCGTGCTTCTACGGGCTAGAACCGACGACTTAGCAGGCACAAGTCCACCCGTAGTGAGGGTACTTGGTAAGGCCCCCACTTACCGTTTGGTGGTGTGTGAGTGGTGCGTGAGATTCCAGATATGAGATGGTGTCGAGGCCGAACGTGACTTGGTACATACCACGTAGTGTTCTGTAGGCAATGCGGGAGGTTGGCGGTTGGAGGTTGGAGTTGAAAGTTGGCAGTTGGCAGTTGGAAGCTGGAAGCTGGAAGCTGGAACGTTGTAGGAAATAGACCACCAGTAAAACCTGCAGCCTCATCAGGATTACCATGTGCCTAACAATTCGACAACTTCCGTTCTCTGGCAGGAGGCGAGGCCTTGGCGCCCAGCCGTTCTTGCCGGGCTGACGGATTGAATAACTTTCTGGCTGATGGGCAAATAATCTTCGACAGTTCAGGAAAGCACCCAATGTTCCAAATGGTGGCTTGCACAGGCCGCACCTGCACCGGCGTGCACAGAGCTAGGTACTGATAGTCTGATAGGTTTGCGCGGCGCACTTGCACGAGGCGCACGCGGCTGCAGGTTTCCAAGTTTTTGTGCCGCTTTCATCATCTAGACCGTACTCCGTGCTTCGTACCTACCTAAGTTACATCGTAATTCCCTCGTCTTCACTTCGCACCCAAAGATCGTCGCCCCCCCCCCCATCATGACCTTCGAAACCACCACGACCCAATAGTCAGCGCGCCAAGATCCCCCAAGCTGTTCATAGCCCCATCCCGGCAAAAGCTTGATCGGGCCTGGGTCCTTGAAAGACTTCGAAGGAATGCGACCCCTCTCCTCGGCCTTGGGGTCGACGTCGTCCTACTATTAGCCCTTGGGCCTTTGGGGGACCTCTCTAGTCTTCATCACTTCCACGCTAAGCCCATTTTCTGCCCACGCCCTCGCAGACGAGCTGCCAGTGCCGCGCCACAACCCCTAGATAGTGACGCTCCAGTTTTGTGTGGGACTGGGCTGGGAGGTACTTCTGTGGTGTCGCGGTCGCGGTCGCGGTCGCTTTCGCTGCCGTCTGCCGTCTTTCACCTTTAGCTAACCCACGGACGGAGCCTTGGCCTTAGCTCAGTGGCTACCAACCCAACTCGTCAAGCGCTTCATTTCCCACCGCCCATGGCTGACGAGGCGTGGGGAGCCAGCCTCGGCCGCGTCGGGCGCCCGAGGCTGGCACAACGTAACTTCGGCTTGCACCTTTCCATCTGCTGTCGTCCAAACTAGGGACCTCGGACCTTGTGCCGCACTTCGGGATTGGTGGCCCACTCACTCACTCCCCAAGAACTTGATAGACAACCAGATTCGGGACAAGAAGACTGCACAATATCGTCACCGCCACCCGCACCATGTCATCGTCTTGGCTCCGAGGCACTGCCGAGAGCATATGATACCTCAGCATACGCCAGAGTACCTACATGATGATTGAACCAATCCAGGCTGCGGCGGCTTTCCTCGCGGTGCTTACTCGTGCATCCAGCAGTCTTGCCAATTTTGGGGCTTGGAGCAAACGGCTTTGATCCGGGCGGGATTTCCCCTCATTGGGCCAGCGCTATTAATACCAACCGGGTAGCTCAACCGCTTCCGCCCGACACAGCTCGCTTCTGCGATTCTGTCATCCACGCCATCCGCTTTCATCTGAGCCGGTTGCGAGTCGTCATCACTCATCACCAGACTTTTGCATGTTCAGCCGTCTCGAGGCCGAAATGCTGCGACCACCTGCCTCTCTCCGTACCCGCCAGCCAGAGAGAGAGAGTCTGGTTGGAGCTGCTCATGCACAAGGCTGCAAAGATCCTGGCCCGGCAGATGTCATTCGTGGGGTGGGTTGGCGTTGGTGATGGAGCTGAAGAGCTTCAAGGGGGGGCTAAATCCAGACTCAAATCGCTGAAGATTGCTCAATTGTACCCTCGCAGCCCTACCGTCGACGCTCCTCCCTTGGGCTTTGGCCTCTGCTGGGTCTACAACATCGGGGACCACGTTCAGAGTCGGTGCAGCGGTCCCCAGGCGTCAGATCGCCCAATCCACGCAATGCTCCAGGGGCCTTGACGTTCCAAAGTTGAAGGCTCCCGGAAAACGACCCCTACCACGTCGACGGATATCCAGGGTCAACAACCGGGGGAGGCAGCTAACCGCCACAAGCCACTGCACGCCAGGCTGTTTAATTCTTCCCTTGATCCCGTTACCTTCTCGACGACCTGCTGCATGCCACTAACAAACGGCCATGCAGCGTTGCAGTCTAATGACCCTCAATGCCCACCATCTGACGAGCCAATGTGCCTTCAATTTCTCGACCTGCAGCAGCATCCTTCCTGGCCCCAGCGGCCCCACCATGGGAAAGTCGGTCAGGGATATGATTCCACCCTCCTCGCCCACTCACCCACTCGCACCCTCGCCGACCGCGGTGGGACGCGTCCATCCGCACTGAGACTGGCGGCCTCTTCCCCTGTTGTCATGGCTTGACACTGATCAGGCACACGGTCGCTTCGGACCAGGGTGGGGGAGGGGGTGCGGCCGCCATCCCCGGACAAGGGAGGGATATACATGCACGGAGGACGGATACCGCAGTCTAAGGACGGCGTGTGGAACGGGCTAAGAACCTGCCGGCAAGGGCTTTCCGCTTCCACGGGGGCCCGGGGAGGGAAGCGGCGCACAGAGATTGACCAGGAGGCAGTGCATGGTGTGCTCGGGCCAGGACGACTCCTGACATTTGTCAAGACCGGGGCCGAGTTGATTTCCAGAATAGTCAGGTTGAAACTCGTTGATTGTCGCTAACTAACTGCCGGTCTTCGTCTGATCCACCAACTCGAGCAAAGGAAATTGCCCGCAACTCTGATGGCTAGGCCGCTTCACTTTGGCTTCGTCTCGGTCCATCCTCATGACGAAGTCGTCCTTCACCGTCACATCCGTGACCAGTTCTGCATTAGCGGGTTTCTTTTTTGATTCGTGGAAACCTCCGATCTGGCATGGATAACTTCCAACCTCCTCCTCTGAATACCGGCCGCCGACAGTGCGGGATTGACAAGTCCTATACGAACAGAGACGAACGATGAGTCCTATGCTGCGCACTCGAACGATCCCGCGTTTTGATATGTAACGTTTACGGTCCGGACTGTTGTAAGACCTTTAACCCGACGCGTGACTTATCATCCCGTCGTTCCTATCTCAAGGACAGGCCCTGGCCAATGCGGGTTTAGGTGAACGGAGAATCGAGGAAACACGGCGGGAATTATGTCGATCAGTCGTCGTTTCTCCAAGCTTACCAGGCCTTGTTCGACTTGTCAAAATCCCAGTACTCAGGGTCGCCAGGCACAGGACATGAGGGGCGGTTGAGTCCCCCTGGCTATCATGGCCCATGGATGGCTCTCGCCATGTCGAGGACATCCCTGCAGACACGCTCCAGGTTGACGGAGCGCAGCGGCCAAGGCGGAGTCGCGTCGGGCATTTGTCGCTAGTTGTCATACCCCGACGAAGCCGACCTGGGTATTGGGGGACTTCAGAGCTTTCAAGTCTACGCCCAGCCGAGGCGTGGTCATTGTGCATCTCAAAGCCCTTGTCGTATTGCGCCTAACGCGGCTATCCATAACGACTTCACAAAGATGGAGGGCGGATCTGTCAATTGCACAAACCGGCATGAGACGCGCACTTGCACCGATCAAATGCGATGGGGAGTTTGAGACCGTTCCCTCGCACTAGCACATCCGTATGCAAGCCCTTAAAGCAGCCCGGTTGGTGGCCCCCTTCCACCATTGTATCCGGATGCTTCTGAATAAAGGCCCCTGAGACTTGGTGTTGGAATACACTTTCTTCTCTCATGCCCCACGCACAAAGAGTTTGGAAACCGGTCGCCTCGGTAGGCACGTAGGATCAAATCTTGTCACTGAATGTAACGGGGGGTGTTTGGGTGATGCGCGGACACGGTAGCAGCGCTCGGCGAGTCCAAAGCGTATCTTGCTGCGCACATCCGCTTGTTCATCTCATTTCGAGGCCGGAGCACTCCATACGAAAGGGACAAAATGGTACAGTATGCACGTAGTGCGGGTGCCTTGGTCAATACTCCGTACCTCCGTCCTCCGTGCATATGTACGGACTGCATGGCCCTAATATCGACAGGGGTTCCTATATGCAGAAGAAAAGCAGGCCACGCTTACATGAGGCCCACAATGGCCGAGAGTCTTTGGACTTGGGCTCCCGAACGACGATCCTCCAATGCTTGCTTTTGGTACCTTTACCGTGTTGGCCACTGGCCACCTCTCGTACGCGTCCGGACACTTCGAGAAGCAAAGCGACCGGCCCAGCCACCAAGGCTGCAAGACGCCTGAGTCGCCCGGTCCCACATCTGACTCTTGTGGTTTGCGCCCACGTCCTTTTAGGCATCGACGGCTTGGTCCTCCTACTACGCCGTACTTTGTACAAGCTGATGGCGATCAGTGGCTTCGACTGCCCAAGCTAAGTTGCACCTCGCGGCATGATGAGATTGCTAGCTGTTGCGTGGTTGCATGCTCGCCGGCGGGATACGGGAAGCCTCAAATCTATCCACCTCGATGGATTTGTTATAGTTCGGCCGCGCTGTGAGGTGTCTGCTTCGAACCGCGGTCCCGTGGACTTATCAGATGCTAAAAGCTTGCCTTCAAAGCTCAAGACTGTCTCGCATACTAGACCTATGTCTCGCACACCCAGAGTCCAAAGCCCAACCACACCCTGCTGTATGGATAGCAGGTGATTCATTAGGCCGCCCCATCACATTTGTCGACTTTGCATAAACGAAGTTTCGTTTGGAAGTGCGCCATAATTGTCGAGACTCATTTGACGGACTACCACATGGTAAGTTCGTTGTGCCTTGGTGAGGAATCCCGCGAGTTTACTGTGATGTCTTCGCACCATGGCCCAGTCCCCGAGGGCTGATGGAGAGGCGCAAGGCTAAATCTTCAGCCCGCCTTCGAGGCTTGAGTCCATCGTCTCAGACTGAGCGAGACAAGGCAAGAGAGGGGGGGACATATGTCTCCAGCTATCCACGCCATGTCTCATTCGCGGGTCCGCATGGGAAGAAGCAAACACTCGCCAACCTCGAGCCATGTAGCCATGTGGCAACCTCGCCAACCTCCCTCGCCCCAACTCAACAGTGAACCAACGCTGGGAGTCCCGCCTGCTTGGGCCGAACGATGCCACTGCCGCTGGGACCCTTACTAATTAGTTGAAACCGGTGTTGGGGAGATATGCTGCAGTGGTGGCAATACGGAACCCGAAACTCCCAAAGACTTTGAAAGAGCGGCGGCATGGTCGAATGGCATATGCTCAACTTTTCGACATCTCACCGCCTGTTAGAGTAGCCATGGAAAGTTAAGGGCTTGGAAGGAACTTTTGGTCTCACTCTCCCCAGAGCGAAGATTCCTGAGATACTCTCGTCCTCCACTAGGACCCTCAGTTTACCAAGTAGCGCGCTCGCGCTGAGATGCGGAGCGGTCCACGTTTGCGGAACACTGCCGCCACCAACACCGTCCACGCCTCCACGGTGAGACATGGCACTTTCGCCCACATTAGCACTGCACAATCTGGATCAAGGCTTGATTTGCAGCATCCCACAAGCCACGCTTTGCGGCACTGGGTACCGGATGGAAGGAGGGGACGCCACATGACCGCACCGTTGGGGGGCCTCGTTGGGGGGCCTCTTTGTCGTGTGTTTACGAGTTCCTGCTGGCAACTTCGTATTAAGATGTGTACGAGGCATCATTTCCGAAAGGGGTTGACGTGCGCGTCTATCAGACTGTTGTATGTGCTCGTCTTGGAGGAACCAACTCTATTCGCCTGGATGATGCAGAAAGCTTGGCATGCGGCCCCCTGTATTTCCCATGCGCCGCTTGCGCGCAGGTGGAAGTACTTCGCCAGTGCGATTTGCGAACTGTGGCTTTTCCGCAATTTGTTCTGTGTCATCCTGAAACTTGGGAGCGAAAGATGGCGCTTGGTAGGAAAACCCATCTCCATCTCCATCAACCGAGCGGCGCCGCAAATGCGTGTTTTGCCCCATCGGGATAGAAGGAGGCCTGAGAGACTAAGTTAAGCAGTCCGTCTGCACAAGTCTAATTAGCATGCGGATGCGTCTGCAAACGGGGCTAGGAACCGATCCGCACGGGGAGCGCGGGTATAGTCTAATTACGCGAAAGCCTCACATTGACGACGACGACGACGACGACGACGACGACGCGTTGCCGAGGGTCCAAGGAAAAGTCCAAGAGTTGCTTCATCATGGCAACGTCACAAAACCTACACCGGTAATGGCACCCTATTTCCAGCTGCAGCCACGGGAAACGAGTGTGTGTGGAGGGCGAGCGTCTGATGCGGAAGCAAACCAATTCCTAGGTGGTGCGAGAGAGAAGATGGGAATAGATTTGGGTTCCCGCACCTCGCGTCTCGCGTAGAGCACCAAGAACCGGAGGGAAACCTCTCTTGCTGAGCGTATAACGTGAAGAATCGTGCGTATGAAACTAGAAACGGGGGAATACTAATTAGTACGCCCTCCGACCGCAACGCAACGCCAGGCGGAGCGGAGAAGACTGCGTTTCTCTCTGTGCGTGCGCGAGAAGACGCGACGAAACGCGGCGTGTGGGGATGCGCCGAGTCTGTGTGTTGCAGGATTCGGACTTGTGCGACGGTTCGTGTGACGGGGTTGCGGAGAGGACATGTTTGGGATTGAGAGGATGCAAGCAGGAGATGATGTGAACTACTTCTGGGAACTGGTTCCGGGGACGTAATAGAATGCCCGTAGTGTTGTATCGAACTCCA
This sequence comes from Neonectria neomacrospora, assembly GCA_013756995.1. NCBI lineage: Eukaryota > Fungi > Ascomycota > Sordariomycetes > Hypocreales > Nectriaceae > Neonectria > Neonectria neomacrospora. Next base: position 4,035 of record JABSTB010000839.1, on the reverse strand, counting down.
TCGTGTTTGAGTCTCATGCTCGATGGGCAAGTCTAGAGAATCCTTCACCAATGCGAGTGGGAACTGGCAACATCGTGACGTCTGAGCTAGAAGAGCCTCGGAAACTCGAACCTGGCTTGCTCGAAGTTGATGAGTGCTTCATAGTCTGCGAGTAATGTCCCTGTAAGCAACAAGTAAGAGTTGCTGGTTATCAAAAGCACAAACAACTGCACTCTTACACCCTTGCAGCTAAGACGGCCGAGCCCTTTTCGTCAGAGTCAACATCTTCCTCCTTTCTTTCCCCATGAGCAGAGAGCTGGATATGCAAGGCCAAGGCAACGGACAGTTTCTCCGGATAATTGGGACCTCCAACTCCTCCTCCCAACTGAACTGTTAGCTGACGTCGTGCCAAACTTCAACAACACGCAACCGCTCCATCGACGCCGTTTCCTATCTTGCCTCACTGAATCCCTCAGATGAGCCACTCCGTTGTTCAACTGAGCCTCGAGAGACTCGTGACCCTTGGTTAAGGCTGCGTCGCGTGCGCCCATGAAACGCCGATCAGCTCGGTGAGGCTGCCGGAGCCTGGCATCGACGCCTCAAGTGAGGTGTGACAGGATTTTCAACACTTAAATCAAGGCGACCACAGTACTACTCTGCCCGTCTTTGGTCCGAGACACTGGCTTTTTCAAGTGCCGGAAACATCATTGCTACAGAAAGGTGGCAATGCGACAACCGCAGTGGGTGGCGTTGAAGATAATCGTCAGTGGGAGGGTAGAATCACTCTGTGAATCCCCTCACGGAAACAAGCTCTCTATGACGACTATGACGTCTTCACCAAGCTCCACAAAAGCAGACTGCTAATGCTCGACCCGGCCCGTCCCATGGACTGAACCTTCGTCTCCATCATGCTAGACATGTCCGGCTCACTCAACGGTACTGCATCACGGCTAAGAAGTATATCGAGGCACACAAGACTTGTCAAGAAGAATACCGTTTTCCACCCGTGTATTTTTATTGTTCAAATTTTCGTTATCCAAAATACCTCGCTAAGCCGCCCAATATGAAGCAAGATTCAAGAACACCAAACACAAAACGACTTCGTAAACGTCTGAATAAATCAACTGAAATGCTAGGTGTCCAAGTGGGCACATCGTTTGAATTCGTAGTCATGGGCCTGGACTTTGAGGGTTGGGACACGGGACCGCTGGGATCAGTAGTGGTGATGATGGTGATGATCCAGGTCCTTGGACCTGATGTCATACTCATCATCATCCCTGTGACGCCTGCGTCGGGGTTCGCGGTCCTTGTCCCGCTCCCTATCCCTGTCCCGGTCCTTGTCATCGTGATCCACATCATCATCGTCTCGACGGCGGCGATGGCGATGCCTTCGCTTCTCGTCATCGTCGCGGTCTCTATCGCGATCCTTGTCTCGATCTCGCTCACGTTCTCGCTCACGGTCACCATCACGGTCACGGTCGCCATCCTCGTCGCGCCGTCGTCGCTCTGAGAAAGAAGTCAGTATCGGTTGAACATGTATGTGATGGGAGTGTGGCTTACCTCTCAGGACCTGCGTCGCAGAGGCATACGCTTGAATCTCCTCCTTGCTTAGGACTCGGAGGACAATGACAAAGTCATCCCGGACTTCGAATCTCTCCTTGCCAATGGTCAAAGCCTCGGGGTTGACAATCTTGCGGCTGACCTTGGTCCATTTGGCACCTGTAGGGGCCTCTTTGATCTTCTTGTCTTCCTTGTGAGGTGCAACACCCTCGCGGATGGGGTGAGGCTCCTCCGGGAAGCTAACCTTGGGCGGCTTGAGGATGCCCTTGATAGGCGGCTTGTCATCCTTCTTGTCGCGTGGAGGCGAAACTAGGCGAACTTGTTTGTTCTCTGTAGCCGGTATCACGACCTCACGGCCGCGGGTATCATCCTTGGAAGAGTAGGTGGACTTGGCTTCCAATGCAGTCTTGGACTCGGAGGGAGACCCAAAATCCCTTGCCGGCTTCGACTCGAGAGGCTTGGAGTCCCTTGCCGGCTTGGACTCAGGCGGAGACCTGGAGTCCCTGGTAGACTTGTAGTCTTTGGCAGTCCGAGTGTCCTTGGCGGGCGAGAATGAGCGAGTCTTTGTCGTTTCAACCACAGCGGGCTTGTCTTTGTCTTTCTCCTTGTCCGAAGACTTCAAGGCGGCGAGCTGCTCTTTGAGTTGCTTCAGCTCGGAGGCGTCATTGGGGTTGAAGGCGCTGGAGTTGCGATGGCGTCGCGTTGACTTCTTGGCCTCATCTGAGTCGGAGGCTGAGATGACAGCCTCGCCACTCTTTCGCGGGTCAGTCTCTCGTCGGCTCGTTTTCTTGGGTTCGATGCTGTCCCTGGCGTCAGAGCGGCCTCTATCGTAGTCTCGGCGACTTGGCTGCTCTTGAGTAGACACCCTTGGCCGGTCACGGTCATCCACTTCTCTCTTTCGCTCGCGTTCATCCACTTCTCTCTTTCTTTCACGTTCATCTACTTCTCTCTTTCTTTCACGTTCATCTACTTCTCTCTTTCTTTCGCGGTCATCCGCTTCTCTCTTTCGGTCACGGTCATCGTCGGAGCCTCGCCGAACCTTGGTCTCAACGTCCTTTGGGCGTTTGTCCTCGTCCTTTGTCGAGGGCGCAAGGCCGACAGCAGCAGCGGCGATGCCTAGTCCAGAGGCCATCTTGTCACGGAAGCGGGAGCGCTCCTTGTCCTCGTCCTCACCACCTTTCTTGCTCTCTCGCCTCTCACGACGAGAGTCCTTGGGCTCGGCGCGACGACGTCGCTCCTCACGATCGAGTTCCGACTCACGTGGAAGGTCCTCGTCAGATCGCTTCTTAGGTTCCTCGAATGTTTGCGAATCCCGTCGACGCTCATAATCGTCAACGAGGTCAGTGCGGATACCAAAGCCGCGAGTGGGAACTCGTTCGTCGCGGAAGTAGGTTGGTTGGGCTTCATATGCCGGCTGAGCCTCATATATTGGCTGAGCGTCGTATACTGATTGAGGGTCATACACTGGCTGAGTGTCATACACTTGGGGCTTGTATGCTTGAGGCTCATAAGTTTGGGGCTCGTATGATTGTGGCTCATAGGTCAAGGTTTGATATGCGGGCTGGGTCTCGTAGCGCTTCGCATCGCTTTCGAGGTCACGAAGCTCCCGCATATCCCTCTCGTCCTCGCGGCTGCGGTAGTAATCATCGTGGTGCTGTGATCGTGGAGGTCCCTCCTGGTAAAGGGAAACAGGCCTGGGTCGCTTTGCCTCGATGGGGGGCACGGTCTTGCTCACGGTGGTGGGGTCTGGAGGTGCCGGGGCAAGAGGCGGCACATCGCGAGCATCACTCCTCCGGACAATCTTATCGAAACCTCGGGTGGTGGGAGGAGGTCCGCCGCGAGTTTCATATGGGCGGGCGGTGGTGGTGGTAGTTGTGGTTGTGGCAGTGTTGTTGCCGCGAGCTAGATCGGGGCTTGCGGTGTTAACATTGAGAGTTCGTTGATCGGCGTTGTAGTTGAGGTTTGGGCGGTAGTATCCGCGGTCAAAGCTCTCCTTCCTGCGTGACCGGGACGGCTGAGGGTGGTCGAGATCGTAGCGAACCAACTCCCCAGCGTTGGTGTACTGGTAGCCATCGTCGCCGTAGTCGATGGTTGCGGAGCTGTGGCGAGGGTTGCTGGGATAGACGACGGACGGGCGAGCGCTGCGATAAGCGTCGGCCTCACGGGCCAGGCTGTCGCTGCGGTCTCTGCCACGGGCATAGTCGTCCGTCTCCAGCTGGTCGCCGTAGGGGCGCGCAGCGCTGCTGCGGGAACGTATGGATGAGGCAGGCTGGGTGTAGAACTGCCCCTCGCTGGCGCGGTAGTCGTCCCGGATGGGACTACCGGAGCGAGTGTTGGAAGAGTGGGACTGGGACGGGCCCGGGTTGGGACGATCCTTTTGGGTGGTCATGACGATGACGGGCGGCCGGCCGCTGGCGGAGTCGAGAGTCGAGGAGCGATGGCCGCGGGTGACATCTCGAGTGGTCGGGCGCTGGGAGCGAGGATCCTGAGTGACGG
>JABSTB010000838.1:0-98255 GCA_013756995.1 Neonectria neomacrospora | reverse complement strand
CTGCTGAGTTCCACTCCCAGACCGCCGTCGAGGCTTCGGAGAAGATTCACCACCTCCTCAAGGCCCAGGGCAAGTCGGCCGCCGACATCAAGGCCATCACCTGCCGAACCCACGAGGCCTGCATCCGCATCATCGACAAGCAGTTCAAGGCCATGGACAACTTTGCCGACCGCGACCACTGCATCCAGTACATGGCCGCCACCATGCTCGTCTTCGGCCGCCTCGAGGCTACCGACTACGTCGACGGTGGTGAGGCTGCCACCTCTCCCCTGGTCGAGTCGCTGCGCCAGAAGATCAAGTGTGTCGAGGACCCGCAGTTCACCAAGGACTACCACGACCCCAGCCTGCGCACCATCTCCAACGCGCTGACCGTCGAGCTCAACGACGGCACCGTCCTGGAGGAGGTGTCCGTCGAGGCTCCCCTGGGCCACCGTCTCCGCCGTGAGGAGGCCAAGCCCGTCATCCTGCAGAAGTACAAGCGTCACCTGGGCCCTCACTACCCCGAGGCCAAGGTGAATGAGCTGGTTGAGCTTGCCAAGGATCCCAAGAGGCTCGAGGCTATGTCGGTCGACGAGTACGTCGACCTGTACACTGTCGAGTCGAGCAAGTTTTTGTAAAAAGTGAATGTCACCAAAGTGGCTTAGATGTTAAACCAATATGAACAACAGTGAATCAAATCTGCAGGTCTTTCTAAATGATATCGAAGAACGAGGCCGCTCGTAGAGTTGACGCCGCTATACGAGAATGAATCGTTCGTGACTAGTTGGGTATTCGGTGTTGATCGGGAACGACGGCAGCGGGGCGCCCGGGGTGGTTCCACGCGGCTGCACCGCCTCAATCGATCCCGCTTTACTGAGGAGGCTAGGCCTCTCGGAGCCTCGGAGCCTGGGAAATAGCCCGAATGTTGGTACCAACCGCCATATCGTCGCAGCGCTCGCCCCAACCCAACACTCTCTCGTCTCATCTCCATTCGCTCTGTTGTCACCGTTAATCTCGCTCGACGCCGTTGACGTTTCAGATTCCATCCTTCTTGCTCCGGGGTAGAAGCCGACCGAGAACTTCTATTCTCCTTCTCCCACCAAACATCGCCGCCTGGCACTCCATTCACAGCCATCGCCAGCCGTTACCAGCCATCAACAGCAACCATGACCGCCGACCGCCAGACCATCATCGAGGTCAACCGGTCCCTCCGCAACATCAAGACCGTGAGGCGCCCCTTTGCTAACCTTACAGCCTTTCGAGCATAGGCGCTGACAAGGCCCCAGGAACTCGAGAACCTCCTCGAAAAAGGCGTGATTGATGACTCCGTCTACGACACCATCAGCACTGCGCTCCCCGCCGAGTCGTCGCTGTCTGGTCCCCTTCGCACCGCGACCGGCTCTTCCAACCCAGCTCCCGCCGTCAAGGCTGCTACGCCAGCGCCCACGCCCGCACCCGCAAGCCTGCCGACGAAGGCTTTTGAGAACCTCAACATCAAGTCGCCGTCGCCCGCGCCGCCCGCCTACGAACAGACGCCTCCCCCCGGCCTTCCCGCCCGATCCGCCAAGCCCATCGTCGCCCAGGCCCGCGCGCTATACCGCTACGCCGGCTCGGATGGCCGCGACCTCTCGTTCGAGAAGGACGACCACGTCAACGTCTTCGAGTACATGAACCAGGACTGGTGGATGGGCCAGAACCAGCGCACAGGGCTGGAGGGCATCTTCCCGCGCAACTACGTCCTCGTCGAGCAGGAACACAAGACCCCCGTGGCGCCCGCGGGCCAGCCGCAGTACGGATATCCCGACCAAAAGGGCCCGCCGCAACAGCAGAACCCCTACAATGCCAATGTGCCACCCATGGCCGTTGCCGAGGGCTCCGGCCAGCAGCAGGAGGGCGCCCAGGGAGACAGTAAGGTGAACCAGTACGGGAAGAAGTTTGGCAAGAAGTTGGGTAATGCGGCTATTTTCGGTGCTGGTGCCACGATTGGAGGCAACATTGTCAACAGCATCTTCTAAGCCCTAGATAGGGTGAGGGAGAGAACAACTGAGCCTGTTTTTCTTTGTGTTGGTCTACCTGGGCGCGGGTATTTATTTCTATTGGCGTTTTGGGACATCTCGGGACTAGAGTCGACCTAGGTATTCGTTATACATTCGATTATCTTGGTTTAGTTACAGGAAAATAAACAGTCCCTTCTGCAAGCTACCCTCCAGAGTGAGAAATTGATTTGTTTTATTACTCGGCCGTGACTAGCTATAGGAAATATACGAGATATGCCCAGTGTCCAATAACCTTTTTTTTCAGTCTATTGTAATGTTGAAAACGGCATCCGCCTCGATGTTAGGTGGATCTCGGCCACCAAGACACAGTGCATCTTACAGTGCACATACCCACTTTGTCACCTAAATAGCACTAATTCGCCGCCATGGTCAGCTTTGGCACTGTGCACGGCGCAAAATTTCTTGACGGCCTTCACACCCGACAGTGAAATCTTAGACAGCCGGAGTTGACCACGACACAACGAGACGACATCGCCATGTCAAGCTCAAAAAAGCGCCAGGCAGAGGCGCCGGCCCAGTCCGAGAAGCCGAAAAAGAGCAAAAAGAGAAAGGCGAATGCCCCAGACGATGACGCTCTCGACACCGAGCTCGGCCTGAACGTCCTCTTCAGTCGCATGGACAACCAGCTCCTGGGAGACCACCTCGCACAGAAGCTGACCCGGTTCGGGAGCGACCTCAGCCCTGTTGAGATTTCGGATTTGACCGTATCAGGTATGCGCCTCTTCTCAAGGCTCCTCACATCCTGCTGTTGCTCGCTCAATGACTGACCATGAGCTGCAGCCAACTCCATTCAGGACACAACGTCGTGGCAGGAGTCGAGGACCCTGGACAAGTTTCCTGGCTTCCTCGAAAAGTTCGCGGGAGGCCCCGAGGCTTTGATGAAATATTCTAAGAAGAAGGGAGCGCCGCATACCCTCGTTGTTGCAGGAGCAGGCTTGAGAGCTGCCGACATTGCAAGGTAGGTTTTCCGTGTTTGCTTCCCCGTTGGAACTTGCCATTGACCAAAAGCAGAGTTGTCCGCATATTCTCCAACAAGGACACTACGGTCGCCAAGCTGGTATGTCTTTCTTCTTCTGTCTTGCTCATAGAGACACCCACTTCACTGCGGAAACTGACATGGCGTAGTTTGCTAAGCACATGAAAGTCGAGGAGCAAGTCAAGTTCCTCCACAACCACAAGATCGGCATTGGTGTCGGCACGCCTTCCCGTCTCATGGAACTCATCGATAACGGTAAGATCTGGACTTCCCTGTATACCTACTTTCCTACGCCGATGCTGACCTCCCCCAGGAGCCTTGTCGCTGGCCAACCTGAAGCGCGTCGTCGTGGATGCTTCCCACATTGACCAGAAGAAACGGGGCGTCATGGACATGAAGGACACGATGTTGCCACTGGCGCGGTTCTTGGCGCGCAAGGAGTTCAAAGACGGATATGTGGACGAGACGAAGCCGCTGGCGTTGCTGTTCTATTAGATGTTAGATACCCCCTCCACCCAGAATGTGAACTTGCGGTTTCTCGAAATGTGCCAACGCTTCTTTCTCTTGGATATAGTGTGACTTGCTACTTGAGCTTGAAACTTGGGATGCAGGCTTTCCACTTGCCAAAGCCAGTGGGAAATCACCGGCTGGCCCAAACATATACGGAAGGAGGAGATGCGTTTGAGGATGCGTTCGGTCTTTCCTCCTGACGGGAGGAGACAGCCTCTGCTACTTCCGCCTGGATGCTGGCGACTCCTTCTCTTCTTGAACAAGAGCAAACACCTCTTCTCGCCGACGTCCTGTCCATCTCCTCTCCTCTCTCCTCTCACCACTTCACTCCTTTTCACCATCCGCAATCCCACCTTGAGCTCAACAGCCGACTTCTAATCAAGACCTCACTCTCGTTTTTGGATCCCCCGCCTTGCTACGCTCTTTTTGGTGACTATCGTTAACTGCGACAACCCATCCTGCCTCAGCTTCTCTTTTCTCTCTCGGCCTTCGACACCCTCGACCATGAAGCCCAACGTTTCTGTGGGCATCCTACTTTCCGGCTTGGCCGGCGGTGGGAGCACCCATCATGCTTCTGCACCAGGTAAGGCAGCTGAATGTCTCGTTGGTGAATTTCACTGACGACGACGTGCAGATTGTGCTGTAGATTGCTCTCGTGGCCTCATGAATCAACATGACTTGTCCAACATGGACGCCCTCTGCAACGACATGGCTACGCAACGGGTAAGTCCTGCACCACGCTCCAAGCAATTTTCTCATGCTAACTATCATCAACAGGCCCTATTCTTATGCATCACTAGTTCTTGCCAGTCTCGGACTTACGGCCCTGCTCTCGCGTACTCCATTTCAGAGTGCTCCGGCCTTGGTGCTACCATCACCAACCTTCATCCAGTCGAACTTCATCACTTTGAACTTGCTCAACGACAGGCTACATCAATCACTCCTCACTTTGATGCTAGAGCATTCAGTTTTGCAGACGAGGTTACACTCTCGGTGGACTGTACTGCTGGATCTGACGGAGTCCTCACTCTGTCCCTTCCTTCGGTTGGCACATCTCCCACCAACCAACCCGTTCCGTATGGCGAACTCCCCGGCTTAAACTCTCTGGGTGATGGCACAAGTGCCGATCCAGGACTTGATTCCTCATCTGGCGCTGCACCGCTTCCGGCTGGTCCTCAGTCCCTTCCCTCTGGCCCTCAATCCCCTCCCGCTGGTCCCCAACCTCCTCCCGCGGGTCAGTATCCTTCCCAAGGGCAGTCTGGCCCGGGTGGTGTGTCACCAGGCTCCCCGTTGGACACTCCGTCAAGCCAAGGCCCTGGAAATGTTGCTCCCCAATCCAGCACTGGCACTGGTGAACCGAACACTGCACAGGAAGACTGCGATACCGCCGATGACGTTTTGCCCGGCTCATCCTCTGGTGGGCAATCTCAACAAGTCCCTGTTTCGGCACCGGTTAGCCCAGCCGGAGGCCCTCGCCCTGCCGCCGACGGCTCACACAATGCCCAGCCACTTCCCATGCCAGGTAGCTCTGGTCCTTCAAACCCAGGCAGTGTTTCTGGAGCCTCCAACGATGACCATGGTGTCGGTTCGCAAGCACTATTTGGCAACGATGACAACATGAACGGGCACCCAGCCGGGACCGACCAAGGCAGCGGACCAGCCCAGCCTTTACCTCAACCTGTTCCGCAATCACCAGCTCAGAACCCAAGCCCAATAAGTCCAGTCAACCCCAGTGGCACGTACCCAGTTGGAAACGACCAAGGCTTGACAGACGAGGACTGTGATGAAGATACAGCCGGTGGCCCAAACTCCGGTGCACCGGGTCCCGGCCAAGATCAAGGAGCTGAAAGCTGCCCTGAGGCAGCTGATAGTTCGCAAGACCGTCAGTCACCTGCTTCTCAGCCACCGCAAACTCCTTTGTCTGTCCCTTTGCCGCTCCCACTGCCCGACAACGCAGGCTGCCCAGATCATGATGGAGATTCGCCCTGTGCGAACCCCAATGTGCCAGCTTCCGGACCAGCCGCTCCATCTGATGCTGACCCAGACGCTGGCAAGGGCGACCGAGGCCTAGGAGGCGACACCAGAGCCCCTTCAACACCTCAAAACGCCCCATGGCCTGGCACTGCACCCGCTGTACCTTGCCCTGGTTCTGGTGACGACCAAGGCTGTGAGCCCGACACCAGCCCACAAGCACCTGCTTTCTTGCCTTCTTCACCACAGTCTCCTCAGTCTTTCCCAGGCCCCGCAGGAGGTGTTCCAAGTTGTACAAACGGTCCAAATGGCCCCAACGGCGATGGTTGTGCTCCAAATGATGCTCCCCAATCCCCGCCTACCGCACCTCAAAGTCCTCCCGCCATGCCACAGTCTCCGTCCCCGCCACAATCTCCTGCTTCGGGAGGTTGCTCAGGCCAAGAAAACGGACAACCTTGCCCGGCCGAGAACCCAGGTGCCATCGTTCCAGCAGCTGCATCAAACGTGCCTCCTGCTAAGCCTACGGCAGCGCCTCCACAAAACACAGTTTTGCCCTCGCCCGGACAAGGGAATGCCTCGCCCTCGCCCAATGATGGCCCTGCCAGTCCATGCAACGACGATCCCTCACAGTGCCCCGATGCCGATCCACGAGGAGGCCCCAACGCAATACCTTCATCGCCCCAGGCACCTGCCCCCGCCTCATATGGCCAACCGCCTTCTCGAGGAGACGGGACTCCTACTGATGGGAACAATGCTGAACCAGGACCTTTCCCACCACCAGGCAGCGATAACGCAGATCCTGACCCACAGACTTGCGACGGCGAGTGTCCCAATAACGATGACGGGCAAAGTTCACCACAGGGTAACATAAGTCCGCCCAATGGGCTCCCTTTTATTCCAGGGCCAAGCAACCCTCCACTTGGACAACTAAACGGCGGTGTCCCAGACTCGGCTTCGGGAGCTGACGAGGAGGATTGCGATGAAGCCGACATCAAGCGGGATGTCATTGGATCTGAGCAGAGTGAACGACTGGGCGGAAACCCTTCACAGCCCTTAGCATCCTTCTTCCAGGTGACTTCTTCGGGTACCAGGCAACCTGCTCTCGCTCAAACAGTCGAATTCATCCAAGCAAATCATGCTGCAATGAACACGGAGGCTCCAATGGCAGGCAGAGGGCCAGCGTTTGTCACGGTGATTGCCCCTGCGAAGGTGGATGCCACAGAAGCTACCGACATGAAACCCTAGCAGACAAGTTCATCGTTGTGGGCCAGTGCATTGCCCAGTGCAGATGAATGGAAGGCACGAGACATTCGAGCCGAAGAGGATCTGGAAAAGTATGACCCAACCAGCGGCAACGATGGCCTTGATGCTATTGATCTTCCAGATGGTCCTTTCATCTCGTCGGGTCCTGCTGTTGCGTCTTCGTTCGTGCGGCTCGACAGCATGTCTTCAGGCACTAGCTCGCCAGAGCCCCCAACGATTACAAGCAGTTCGAGCGGAAGATCTCGACCATTCACCCCCGCCTCTGTGGTTGTCCTGTTGGTCATCATCGGGTCCTTGGATCTGTTGCGGATGCTGTGATGGAACATCAACCCCCCGAGCCTTGTTTGCGAATGACAGTGATAAGCCGAGAGACTACATGAGAATAGAAACGCGTTATCATGTAATAGGAATGTCAGCATTGGTTATCGTCGGGATATCGCCGGAAGAGGGCGACTGTTATCATGTTTGATATCCTTGTAGAGACTTATTAGATGAGTCGGAAGAAATTAATGCAAGCACGCCGTCTGGCTGATACTAAATGGACAATGGTATACTTTGCAGGTGACTGAATGTGAAACCGGACTGTGTTGGACGACTAGGAACGGGCTCGTCACGATTTAGGCACCAGGCACAAGAGAGAGGCGGCATGATCTAAAGTCAAGTGTGCAAAGAGCCAGCGAGTTTACCTCTACCTCTCCGTAGCTAATACTTGTCAGCCAGACAGGCATGGACGCAGGCCATAACTCCTTGACATACGCCCAGCATAGACTAGAGCTGCCATCGTGAGCCAAAATCCTAGACGGACAATTTGAGAAATACCCGACTTGACCAATGGGCCAACAAGGTCCAGGCCGAGTCGACAGGATAGCCCGACAACCAATGTGTGGCCAATAAAAAACACCGAAGCAAGGTAAACCAGAACAAGCCCCAGTTATCCATCCAGAACCAATACCAATACAGGCCATCACAGGTTCCCCTATTACGAGAGACAACAAAACCAACGCAATCGTAAAATAAAACAAATCCTAGCTTTTCAAGTTGCAGCTTCTTTGCTCGATTTGTTGAAGCAATTCCCATCCCAATACTCCAGTCGCCCACTTCATGGGGTGATTTCCTCAGATCCATTGTCGGTTTCGTGTCTTCGTTCCCATCGTTGCTCGTCAAAGTGGACAAAAAAAGGAAGTCGTAATAGTAGGAGGTAGAAGAGACGCGGTTAAAAGGGCGGTCGAGGCGATCAGACGGGTGTCCAGTCCTTGAGCCAAGGGTGGTTCTTGCCGAGCCCAGGGATGACGGCGGTACTGACACTGCGCTCGCCGACAACGTTGCCGAGGGAATGGGCGATCATCTGGAGGGTGGCGCGCTTGGACGGGGCGAGAGGCACGTTGATCGAGGGCGGAAGCGGCACAAATGAGTCCGGGGCGGGGACAATGGCGAGGTTGTCTGGGACGGTTGCGTCGAAGCGGTTGGTCTCATGCCGGAAGCCAGTGGAGGTGAGGGGCGACTTGATGGTATCGTCCTTGGCCCACCAAGTCCACTGCTGGTAGTCGCGACGATGTCCGCGCTCGAGCCAGGGGTAGAGGTCCGGCTCGATAGTGTCCTTGAGAACCGAGCCAAAAGGGCGCCAGCCGTAGAAAAGAGGCCAAGGATCGCGAAGAGTGAGCGTATGCCGATGCTGGAGGAGGTCGGCGCGGGGGACAAGGTCCTCGAGGCCCTCGTAGACACGGGGAGTCTCGTCGTCCTGGTAGGACTGCGGCGCGCCGGTCCAGGCCGCTGTGACAATGTCGGGGCGGGCAAGGGTGTCGTAGGAACAGCCCTCATCGAGGGTATCGAGATAGCTGCGGATCAAGTCAAGGATCTTGGGGTTGCCAAGGAGGAACAGGCCGTGCCACCAGAGGGCAACGCGAGGTCGACGCAGGGCAAATACCTTGGCGAGCATCTCGAAGTCGCAGGCGTCGAGGGCAGGGCGGATGACGCTGTTGATGGCGGCCAGCCAGGGGCTGACAAGGTTGCATTGGATATCCGGCTGCCAGAAGATACTCCAAATAACGGGGCCTAGGGACCACTGGTGCATGCTGAGCGTCATGTAATACTGGAGGTCGGCAGTATAACCATGGATTGACTCGATTAGGTTGCTATCTGAGGCGACGTTTTTCTTCGGCTGAAGGGTAGGTCTGGGGAACTGTGGTTGCAACTTGGCCATTCGGTAGAACGGGATAGCGAGTGTTGCTAGGAAGGCAGCTTTGACGGGGGAAAGCTGAACCGAGCCATTGGGTTGCGACGGTTCGTGGGCAATGCCAAACAAGTTGCAGAACTCGATGAGAAGCTCCGTAGCCTCGGCATCGCCCGGGGCGTCAGCATCCGAGTCAAGAAAGACCTGTTCCTGGGTAGCGACGACGAATTGGAAGTCGCCGGTACAGCAGGCTGCCCAGGGAGAGAACGGGCCGCCATTGTCGTCGGCAGCCCAGCCCGGCTTCGGAGCGAGGATAGCACAAAGCCACTGTACAAGCGGCGCGGAGGCCTCGGCGGGGAGTTGGACCAGGATCTCATTGTGCGCAAGCTCTCCGACCGCGTTCTTCGGGAATGGGCGGAGGCAGGAGTCGGTGTAGTGGGCCCTTCGGCCCTGGAGGTGCAGTAGGCGGGTGGAGAAGACGTAGGACCAGCACATGGTCAAGATGGCAAGCCCCTGCGGGGCATCTGACGCACCAACGTTGGAGGACGGCGGGTTCCCGTAGTGGCAGGCGCTCGGATCCGAAGAGATGCAACACTCGATGGGATCGGGGTACGCAAGACGGAAGTATTTGGTGGTTCCGGTGATGCGGGTGAGATCGAGGTCCTGATCGGGAGGCGGCTCGGTGACGTCGGGGTCCGGGACAGACCAGCTGGGGGCACCGGCGAGGACGCCCTTCTGCGGCAGGGAGTCGGGCAGCGAAGGCATGTCCTTGAACATGATGGCCGGGTCGAGTCCCGGAGGAAAGGCGCCCCGGGGGAGGGCCAATGCCTGGTGGAAGAACGTCTGCCACGTGTGGCGGCCGTCGTTGAAGACGCGGCGGATGTCTGCGTTCTTGGGGACGAGGGCATCTTGCACGCCTTCGGGGACGCCATGGAGCGATTCCATGGCAGGCGGTGTTGGTGGAGATGAAGATGAAGATGGCGAGAGCGACGAGGAGGGCGTGCTGGGATCCGACATCAACGTAGCATCGGCACCCGCATCCGCATGAGGATGAGCACTCGCATCATATGGCTGGGGTGCAGCGGCAGCCTCGGAGAGCCCAGTAACGACGGTGGAACTCCAGGCAAAGGGGCGATCGAAGCGGTCGTCCAAGTCATAGTCGCCGACGAGGACCCAGGACCGGACATGGTCCATTCCCAGGTCCCAGGTCAGCTGCATAATGAAGTGGGTGGAAGTGAGGGAGAGAGGCACTCTCGTGGAAGGGGTTCGCAGCGAGAGCCGTAGTAGCGAGGAGGATGGAGTTGCAGAAGGATGAGGACTCAAGCAACAAGACGTTTAGGGGGTGAATTGGAGTGAGTTTGAGTGTGAGTGTGAGTGCGAGTGCGTGAGTGTGTTAGACACAGAGAGGGTGGAGTAAGAAGTAAACAGTCAAGAAGACTGATGAAGGACGTCAGGAGAGATGAAGAAGAGAAGAGAGAAATGGAAGAGGAAGAGGGTTACGAGGGAGGCAAGATGTAAGACTTGTAGTAAAGAAGGGGGGGTGGGAGGCACGAGGTCAGAGAGAGAGAGAGAGAGAGAGAGAGGCTGAACAATGGCAGTGGCCAATGACCCCGGGAATTTGTCGAGTATATAAGAAATCAGCGATGCGGCAGAGATGCATAGATTCGGGTTGGAGCGGGTACGGGCTGGACTATTGGTGCACGGCGGGCCTCATCTCGCCAGCAGCTTGGTACCGACGGGCATCCAACCGTCCCTCCATCCATCCATCCCTCCATCCCGTCTACTTCGACTGGGCTTGGATCGGGCTGGCTGCTGAGCCTGGACCTGGACCTGGAGCTGGGGGGGGGGGCGGAGCGGTCGGTTGGAGGCGAAAGACTCAAGATGCAGACACAAGACGCGGGAGCGTGCATGTTGCAGATCCCGGTTGTGGGAGATTGGGGGACCCGGGTGTTTCTTGTCAGAGAAGCGTGCCGGGTTACTGGGGTGTATGTCGGGAAGCGGAGTGGACGTGGACGGCGGAGGCGGCGGACATGCAAGACGACATGGAAGCGGCGAGTAGAGGAAAGGAAGGACGCCGACAAAGACGAAGACGAGACGAGACGAGACGAGACGAGGACGAGACCAACAAGACGACGACGATGGGAGGCGGCGGCGGCGATAGCGGCGTGAGAGGCGGCGAAATACCTAAACTACATGGTAGTGTTCCTAGCAACTCCGTACTGCACTCGGCAAAGTGGCAGAAGAGTGAGACTCGGATTCAGATTTCAGAGAGAGTGGGAGTGGGCAAGGCGATAGGGCCGGGGCTCAGAAAGGTTGATTTCGAGGATGGATCATGGATCCATGGATCATGGGGCCAAGGACAAGCAAGAGCCTGGGTCCGGCTGGGTCCATCTGGGATACAGCCTGGGACAAGGGGCACCACGCTGCGGCGCCTCGAAAAGGACATGGGAAGGGATGGGATAGGACGGAGTGAAGTGCAGAAAGAGTGCAGAAACGGCTTGCGAAGAGCAAGATGGAGTCTTGGACGAGTCGAGCAGTCTTGGGGAGACTTGGGGGGCATTGCGCATGGGGCAGGGACAAGGGATCAGGGACATGGGGGGTGCCTTTCTTCCTTGCGCCGCAACTGACAGCCGCGTGGAGAGGTGTCACTTTTTTTCCTGTTGGGTGGATGACGATGTGGAGGTAAAGAGGGTACGGCGTACGGAGTACATGGCGTATGTACTTATACCAGGTCGAGGCAAGTGTGTATGCGCGCTTGTCGGGGTGTGTGCGTGGGCGCTCTGTGTGTGTGAGTGGTGAGTGGTGGTGAGTGGATGAGAGACAGGGACACACACAATATGGGGGAAGAGAAATATAGTACTTCATACATAAGAATAGAACTTGGAGAGAGAGACAGAGATGAATCGAAGGAAGAGAGAGAGCAAGACAGAGAGAACCCGTTGTGCACGCGCGTGTGTGTAGGTAGGTACGTGGAGGGAGTGGACGAAGAGTTCTGGAACAAAAAGAAACACAGCTAAAAACAGGGCACAAAGTTCGTGGTCTAGTTACCTTCTCCCGACTACCACAGCACGCACACTCGTCCGTCCATGATTGTACGTCGCCTCTCTTCGCAAGATGTACCTCCTTCGTCTGCCAGGCGCCGTCTCCGGGCCTCAGACTGACTCCTGAGGCTTTCCTCACCTTTCCTTTCTTTTTCCTTTGGCCTTTCGCATTTCCCTCTGCGGGCGTTGTTGGGCCACAAAACGCACCTGGACGCCTGGGCTCGTGGACCACCACGCACCCACAGTCGGCGGTCGGTCCTGGTGGATTGTCTATTTCGCGCCGGGTGTGATGTGTGTGACGCGACATGCTTCGTGTACTTCCGTGCTGCACCTGTTGTGCGGTGGCGGATGCCGGCTGTCTGTCTGTGGCCTGCGAGTGAGAGAAGGAAATGTGACTGCGAGGAATCATAAATGTGACTGAATTGTCGGAGGGAAGTGCAGGATGAGATGGCCAAGGACGTTCGGAGTCGCAGAGATCGGAAGCAGCCTCCCGTCTTGTGAGACGCCGCGGGGAGGTTTCTTACAGGTTGGTTGCCCACACCGATGCGTTGACGAGTTGACTCGCCGGTTGGCTGGTAGAAGGCCTGCTTCGTACTTGGTCCCGGCTCCCAGGACACCATCCATGGGTCATGATCCATGGCTGGCACGGGAGATGGCCCCGTTCAGCCCGTCCTCGATCCTCCACTACCGTCACGACAACCGACCGCTCCCGGCGGATTGGCGGATGCGCATGTCCGGGGGAGGGTTGCACATGGCACCGCACTTTGCTTTCAGCTCTCTAGGGTATCCACGGCATCCGCCGCGTCTGTCTTGGATAGGGACGCAGGTAGCCAGCTTACAGTTCAGCTGCACTGCACTGCACTGCGCTGCGCTGCACTGCACTATACTGCGCTGCGTACTGCACTCCGTCCTGCGCGCAGGAGGATCACAGCCTGGTCGGCCTCCCTACCTACTTAACCTCCCTAGGCACGACACAATGCTGCTAGTGCCGTATGTGCGAACCTATGCTAACCCGTAGTCCACGTAGTGTAGTAGTAAGTAGCTTACAGCCTGCAACTCTGGCATCGAAACCGGGCCTCGCACTTGCAGTTGCAGAAACATGGCCGGTCCGTTGCAAGGAAGTCAGTCGTGCCCGTGCCCCACTTCGTCATTATCAACCAAATCCTAGGGACAGAACTAGGCCGGTTGGTGCGTGCATTCAATACCGGTCCCTAGCTGCGCGCGTTAGTTGGTAGCGGCGTCAGACGGCGGCCCCAAAAAAAAAGAATATGGCGAAAGAATGACGGACTACGTACCTACCTGGGACTGGAAGGGAAAAAAGAAAAAAAGAAAAAAAAAGCACGTCCTTACTGCAAGCAAGGACACGGCGCATGGACACGGGAGAAAAAATTTCAAATCGCATCAAGAGACCGGCAAGCCAGAAGAAGGCAGAAGTCAGGAAGTTGGCAGCAAGGAAGTCAGAGAATTGAAACGCAAACCACCAGGAAAGCGCATCCCATTCCCACCTGCCACGCCCCCCCACTGGCACGAATCAATCGCGCCTCAGGCTCACACAAGACCTTTTCCCGCCCGTCTCAGTCCCACCTCGGGTCCCGCCTTCGAATCCCCGGCCGCTTTCGAGTCCCGCTTCGTACTTCCACTTCTGCAAGCCGCCGAGACGCACTCGCAGATCCGCCCCAGACGAACAAACCACACGACGCCATCCAACGGCTCAGAGCCAACAGACGAGACAGAACACGGTACGTCCTCCACCGAACCCGTCAACCGGTGTAATCTCTCTTCACTTATCATTTTGCACCTTTGCCTACTCAAGTCCGCTTGCCTGCTTCCCTCCCTGTCTGTTCTTCCTGCCGGCTCCCGACCCATTGCTGATTTCTCTCTGGCTGGCGCAGAAAAAAAAAAACTCCACCTGCATCTTTTCTCCGCCTCCGAGAAGTACGTTGGTTCAGCTATCCAGCCAACCACTCCCACACCGAAAACATGAAGAGCAAACGTGCAAGAGACGCCGGAGAGGCTGATGACAAGCATGTCGATCATGTCGACGTCGAGGCGCCTCCCAAGAAGCGCAAGCGCAGCGACGAGGACGCCGCCGACGTGAAGAAGGTCAAGAAGGACAAAAAAGACAAGAAGCACAAGAAGGAGAGTCGCAAGGAGCGCAAGGACAAGCACAAGGATCTTCAAGATCTCCCCGAGCTTGATGACGAGGTTGTGGAAGATGATTCGCCAATGGTTGACGCCGAGTCTACGCCCGCTGTCGCTGCTGCAGACGCCGCCGCCGAGGACAAGGCCGCCAAGAAGGACAAGAAGAAGAGCAAGAAAGACAAGAAGGACAAGAAGGACAAGAAGGACAAGAAGGCCAAAGACGAAGAGAAGCCCCAAGACGCCGATGCCGATGTCGCTGTCGCTGCCGCTGCCGACACCGAAGTAACGGATGCCGCCAAGAAGGACAAGAAGAAGAAGAGCAAGAAGGAAAAGAAGGAAAAGAAGCAAAAGGCTGAACAGGAGTCCAACACCAATGGCACCACCGCCGAACCCGATGCCAACGCCGACGCCGACGCAGATGCTACCAACGCTTCCGAAAAGGCCGACCGCCACATTGTCTTTGTCGGCAACCTGCCTTTCACCGCTACAGCAAAGACCATCGAAGCCCATTTCGCCTCACTTTCACCCATCTCTGTCCGCTGCTTGAGTGACCCCGGCGACTCCAAGCCTTGCCGCGGTATCGCCTTCGTTGAGTTTGCCAAGGTTTGGCATATGCGAACCTGCCTGGACAAGTTTCACCACTCCATGTTTGAGGACGGCGTCTCCCCTGCTCGTCGTATCAATGTTGAGTTGACGTGAGTTTCCCCTCTTTCTCTACGTTCCCCCCTCCCCCCTTCCTGGGTCATCCTCTCTGTTTGCTACATGTGTTGTCCTACCCTACCCAGCAATCTGGCTGGCTGGCTAGCCAGATGTGCTGGCCTAGGCGAGCCTGCATGTGCATCGGATAGCACCCTCCACGTCTAAACACCCCGTGCGAACACATGACTGACCTTTCTTTTTCCTGTGCAACAGTGCCGGCGGTGGAGGCAAGACCCAAAAACGCCAGGACAAGATCAAGGAGAAGAACATCAAGCTCGACGAAAACCGTACCAAGCGCATCGAGCGTGAGAACAACGTCAAGCAGGAGAGCAAGACCAATGGAAACGCCGCGATCGACAAGCACATGCAGGATGCCATCCACCCGAGTCGCCGCGCCCGCGTCCCCGGCACCAACTTCTAACCGCTGTCCACGATCCTGGACCGCCTCTGCGCCTCCAACAACACCGCGTGCCTGCCTACACGAAGCTCCACGCTGCACCTTCGGGTAAAGGCTTGGCCTTGTTGGTTACACGAGCTGGATAATTGTCACATGCTAGATTTGGGTTGGGTGTTTTGATTTAGTCACGGAATGCGAAAAGTTTGCCAATCGTCTTTTGTATAGACATAGACAGAGAGCAAGATACCCCAAGGAATTGGAACATTAACCTCAACGATGAATAGACATGAAATTTCGGGACATTAAAATTCAATCTGTTTTCTCACAAACCCACTGTAAAGCCCAACTCATCAGTAACCCGTTTTTCTTCCATTTCTTTTGTCGCTGCTTCCTACTCCCCACTGGTGAGTTGTCGTCAACGCCGAGCCTTAACTCTCCCTATTGAGCATTAAGCGCATACGGGCCAATGTCCCTAGGTTAGGTTATGCTGTGCCTTGCCAACAAGACAAAACATACATCCAAGTACGAGGTGAACTACAAGAGACTGGCAAGGAAGATGCAGGATGCGTCTACGTACGCGATGGAAAAGTAAGAGCGAGTGCGCGATGAGAATGGAGTTCATTGTGTTAGACAGGAACAGAGCAACTTGCGATACTAAGCCCCCTTCCAAGCATCGGATGCAAAAGGCTTCCCGCAAGAATGCTAGCTAACTGGTGTACGAGAGAAAGATCTAACGTCTAGCAATGCCTCAAGTCTCGCCTAGGAACCCAGGTCACCCAGAACATGGGGGAAACCTCGAAAATCACCACACAAAAAAAGACAGCAAACCCCCATCTCAGTCGAGTCAGACTCGTCGGTAAGTGGCGGCGGCGACGGGACACAGCCCAGCAAAGAAGGCAGCGGGAATAGCTAAGCTTCCAAATG
The DNA here is from genome assembly GCA_013756995.1 of Neonectria neomacrospora. Classification (NCBI taxonomy): domain Eukaryota; kingdom Fungi; phylum Ascomycota; class Sordariomycetes; order Hypocreales; family Nectriaceae; genus Neonectria; species Neonectria neomacrospora. The sequence goes on along the minus strand of JABSTB010000838.1, from coordinate 82,126 downwards.
CAGATCGGTTCTTGAATTACTCGCAATGTCGGTATAAGCTCCTCCGTGAGGAGGTAATGAAATGGGTGGGCAAAAAAAAAAAACAAGAAAAAGTTCATTCAAGAACCGCCTCACGAGACCATCATATATGTAGTAGGGGAAAGGCCCGAGATAACCGTGGGCAGCCAGCCGTCTTGTGTCGCCAAATCGTCGTCGTGTCCAGAAACATGATGGGTCATGTTGCGTCATCAAGACGCCGTCATCGAAATCAACCGAGCCGAGATTTCTACAGAATGGAGCACTTGGTCTTCTTCTGCTTCGAGGCTTGCGGTCGGGGGTTCAGGACAGCCCTGGGAGATTGTTAGCGAGAGCGCGCGAGACAAGGAGGGGGTGAGCTGACCGAATGGCCTCGTCGAAGACGCTTTTCAAATTCCTTTGGGTGAGAGCAGAGCACTCGAGGTATTTATACGCTTTAATCTCCTTGGCGCAAACAAGCGCCTGCTCGTACGAAACGGGTTCCATGCGCTTCTGGCGCAGGGACTCGAGCGTCGTAGCATCCTCTCTCAGATCAAGCTTCGTGCCGACCAGGATGATAGGGATGTTTGGGGCATGGTGGTCGATTTCAGGGAACCACTAGATAGATGAGGTGCGTCAGCATTCTATTCCATTGCAGAGATGTGGGGTAATGGGGACTGGGTTATCGTACCTTGGCCTTGACGTTGTCGAAAGATGGGGGGCTGACGATGGAAAAGCAGATGAGGAAAACGTCGGTTTGGGGGTACGACAAGGGTCGCAGTCGGTCGTAATCCTCCTGACCGGCGGTATCCCAAAGTCCTAGGCTGATGGGCTTACCATCGACCATTACACTCGCCGAGTAGTTGTCGAAGCTGCATCACATGTCGCGTTAGCCAGACGGTCAGTCAACGGGCGGGCATGGGCGGGGAACCAACACTGTCGGGATGTATTCGCCGGGAAAGGCATTTGTGGTGTATGAGATGAGCAAGCAAGTCTATGATGGGAGTCAGTGGATGTTCGTGGTTGCCGTCATCGCCATCACGGCGGCGAATCGCGATAGTCGGGACGTAAAACTGACCTTGCCAACAGCACCATCACCAGTCACCACACACTGCAGCAGCGGTCAGCAAGTCCGGGATCGCGTCAAATGGATCATGACCGGCAAACCTTCAAGGATTGTACGCCTGGCTGAGCCATTGCTGCGACAACCTATGGAAAATATGGGATGTTCGGATTCGAAGAAATGGGTTGGCGGGAGCTCGAGGTCGCGGTGGAGGTCGCGGTGGAGGTCGGCAAAGCAGGTTGCCGGCAGGGTGGTGGTTGAGGTGTCGTGTTTGCTGGGCGGGTGTGAATGCGAGGGAGACGGAGACGGAGACGGAGACGGAGACGGAGGGAGGGGGGGACGAGTCGACGATAGAAGGGTTCGGTTTGGAGGGGATGGGCGGCGAAGGATGGCGAAGGATGGCCGAAGCTTTGGAAGTTTGGAGAAGCGATACTTGGTACAGGGAGTCGCGGCGAAGGTCGTTGGACGAGTTTCAAGGCTGCATAAAGGTCAGAGAGGAGTTGACACAGCCGAGTGGTGGTTCACGCGTTTTGTGCCGCAGGAGGTGAGGCCACAGGAGAGGGAGGTTCAGTGATGGATGGGGAGAGTGATCCACTGCCATGGGATGGGATGGGACCGCCCAGTGCTGGGAGAGCCTAGGTAGGTAGCTAGCCTCCTGCTGTAGCGTAGCCTTTCTAGCCCTTTTAGCCCCTCATCCTAGCCTCCTGGGAGTCCTGGCCTCTAAAGGCTCGGGGCTATCGACAAGGGGGACGGAGAGATGGGGCCAGCGCGGAAGGGCTCTGGCGGTCGGAGCTTCTGAACCGGGGGTAGCTGGGCTCTTCTCCTCCAGGCTCGCTCAAGGCTCTGACCCTCTGACCCGACCCTCTGAGAGTCCTGAACTCAACTCAAGGGCGCTGGCCTCTGGCCTCTGGGCGCCTGGAGGTGGCGGGGATGCCACGGGCCAAGGCTAGAGAGAGGGTCCAATGGGGGGCGGGAACTCACAATAGTATTGCCGGTATCGTTGGCTGCTCTGGTCTAGGAAGCTCAGCTGTGGCTGGACGAGGTTCGGAGCGCGCCGAACAGAGCGCGGGCGGGACGGGCAGAGGTCGGTGACCCAGGTAAAGAAGGTGGGTGGGGGAAGAAAGTCAAGAGAGAGGAAAAGATGGATGTTACTGGTGATGATGTCGAGATGAAAGGAGTAGAGACTATCACACAGCAGACAGCAGACAGCAACCAGAACACCAAAGTTGGCCAAGCTGCAGACGGCAGAAAGCAGCTGTGCGTGGGTTGGCTCTCTCGTGGATGGTGGAGTCGCCGCCGTGGAGCCGCCCGTGGGGATGGGAGAGGGCGAATCGTCGACGACGTGGAGTGCTTTGAGTGCCAAGGTGGTGAGAGTTGGTACACCTCAGACCCTCAGACTCCTCGGTTTGCTTCAGAGGTGGTCGGGAGGAGTGGATCGGGGGCGGGGAGGGAAAGGAAGTGTAGATGCAGTTGGTCCAAAGTCCGAATTCCCACAGTCGAAATGGTATTTTTAAACCCCACGACCCGGAACCGCAACCACCATCACGACCGATTTGCTGGCAAGACCCCCAAAGAGGCCCGGATCGGGCAATAGACAAGGGTGTCAAGACAGGGACAATGCCACAATAACCAACAAAAGCCCAGGATTGGAAGAGTGCGCTGGATCAATGGCTGATGGATCATTCAATTCAATGTGCCACTTGACGCTTGGGATTGGACTGTTCCACGGTGGATTCCCTATCGCGTTGGCGGAGGAGGCGCACAACAATAGCAGAAGCAGAAGGAAAATGGGAGGGGTGGCTCCTGGCTACCTGCTGTAGGCACCCTCTACATAGTACAGCTGGTGGTAGGGCGAATGGTGGCGCAAGGAGGGGCTGGAGAAAGGCGGGACACAAACTTGGAGTCTGCCCGAGAACCTATGAAAGAAAAACTGAGACCAGCCCGCATCCTAAAGAGAACACCCCTACACATAAGACAGGGCATCGCTTCAGGGCACGCGTGCTTCCATTGGCGGCGGCGGGGAGGACCCTGGGGAACTGCATCATCAATGGCTGGGTGCGTCCATGTCACTTCTCCTGCAACCGAGAAAGCTGTCGGCGCTTATTCCTCTAGGTGACTTAACTACCGGGCTTCTATGGACTGGGGAATGATGACTGACTGCTGAGCGGTGTCTGGCCTCTGATGGCGGCAATGCGCCGCGGGGGGGGGGGGGTGGTTGGGGCTTTGCTGTCCCAAAGGCCGTCGTCTTTTTATCTCTGGCACTTGTCAAGGCGCGCATCAAACGATTCAAGACCCAGGCGCTACTGAGCTGGCCACGAGATAACGCTCTGCGCTACTCAAGTACGGGGACCTGAAGCTGGGATGCGTATTCGCGGCGTTGCAAATATTTACCTAATTCACGCCAGGTTACGGATACCAGAAACGGATTCGTACGAAGCTGCTGTAAATGCACAATAGCTGCTGGTGCGCTGGCCGTCCATCACTTGACAATGATGTAATGCCTTTTCTCCCACTCGAGCACCCCTGTTTGGTTTGAGCCGATGAGGGCGGGGCTTCCACTCAAGGTTCTATTCAAGGTTCCATCCACGGAACAAAAGGGCACTTTCATCAACTGGCTTTGCTACCTTTGCGCATTACTGACACGCGTCCTCCTATTTCGTCGTTGCCCTATCGCACCAGTCACTTCGCTCTGCCATCACCTGAACCTCTTGTGTCAGGATACCGCACGGGGCCCCGGCCACCTTCATTACCAACACCTTCATCCAAAAAGGAACAGACCAAGCCGTCCGAGCTGAGATGTCAGAGGAGCAGAAGAACTACCTATCAGAAAGAGAATTTGATTACCTAAAGTAGATCCTATGACTTGATTATTTCCCAAACTCCCTCCAGTCTCTTGTCCATAAACCGCACGGCCCAACCGGCACTGCAGCGTGTGCCACCATGTTTGAGCTGCGCATCCGATCTCCTTGCTCTCAGACACGTATCAGTTCTCAGGCTCTACCCTACCAGACAAAAAGAAAATCAAAAGGCCCCAGCGTAGTCTTTTTTACTGGTGTTGGAACTCACAACATCACCTCATCGTGTCCCATTCTTTGGTGCTTTGCGGCTCAAGCTAGAATGTGAGAGCTCAAGTCTAGACGTGCGCAAGTGGGTCCGTGCCCGCGCCCCTCCATGAAACCCGGTACGTACCTGTTGATGCGTCGCGCGTCTTTGTGAGCTTGTCGCGTTCCCACTTTGCAGGTGCTCCAACTAACTTACATGGTATCCAACAAGCAAACAACCACAATAACATCTATCACCATACTTGCCGAGTGGAATAGAGAGTGCCAGAAAACCCCACCGCCTTCGATCGATACGGTCCCCACGATTTCTGACTCACCGCTGTTCAATCGCCGCCACAACCCTCCCCACCTGCTCGCAAATAGGTCCACGAGCGGCCGAGGCCGCGATCCCCTCTCCTCAACCTTAGCCTTGCCCGCACCATCGCAATGGACAACACTCCCACCGCCAGAACGCCGTCGCGAACCCCCAGTCGGCGCGCTGCCAATGCTGATCCTCTCTCCGGCCGACGATCCGTCCATACGCCCCTCGACCGCAGCGCCACCCGAGACCTGCGCAACTCGATCCGCCGCGGCACTCCCGGGTCCGCCAGCCAGAGAAACAATGCGCCCACGCCGCACGCCAAAGCCGCCCGTCGCGCGCTCAGCCAGCGTCGCACGGCCATGTTCACGCCTGGCAAGAACCGTCGCCGCAGCTTGATGCAGCAGCGCGAAACACCCTTGGGCATTCTGCGCAACCTTAGTAGGGTTCTCGCGCCAGCCAGCCAGCCCGTTATTTCGTCCTCGTCCTCGCCGAACGACAAGTCGGGCATTGCGCCAATACGGGAAGAGGACGGTGACGACGACCTATATGACGATGACGACGACGACGACTTGCCGATTGATAGGCCACGGCTCTCATTGCCCATTGATCAGTCAGACGACGGCGACTCGGATGGAGAACTGCGGCCGCCCCGTCTATCAGGAGTGGAGGATGAGGACTACACTGTTCAGTCCGTTGAACTGAACCGGCGTTTTGCCAACGATCAGTCTAGGCTGTCGCGGGGTAGCTTGGGCAGCATACGATTCAGCGATGTATACAATGAGCCAACAGAAGAGATTGGCCAGCAGTCTGACTTCTTCCCCGGATTCCTGGAGGATCTCCAAGCTAGAGTTTATGAGGATGACCCAAGCCTTGAGCGGTACGTTTTGTTTGACTAAACAAAGAGGAGCGCAATTCTAATCAACTACAGAATCGATGCTGACCAAACGCGGCGGATGACCATGGGCCGTGAGAGCGACTTCAACTTCGACATCCCCGTTGGGGTCGAGGAACAAACCACCTTCCTCATGTCAGATCCTGCTGCCGATATCCCCCAGACATCGCCTATCGTCGATCGATCCGTTGCTGAGGCTATAGCAGCTGAAGCTCGGCAAGACACCGTGGGGGACGTGGCGCCTGGCGACTCAGACTCGGACGCAGGAGGGCTCGACTTCGACACGGGAGGCTTCGAATTTGATGCAGGGGGTTTTGATGATCGCAGCTCGATTATAGAGGAGGAGGCTATCGAGGCCGCACCAGAGTTTGCCAGGACAGAGCTTACTAGGACAGAGCCTGCCAGGACTAAGTCATCACTTAAACCCCGAAAGAAGCAAAAACGGATATCGAAGCATGGCATTGAGTACCCCGCGCTGCCTACATCTTTCGTCAAAAGAGTGGCGCAAACCTCGCTACAATCCTCGGGACTCAGCAACCAGCGCATTTCGGCAGTCACGCTCGAAGCTCTTACGCAAGCGTCAGAGTGGTTCTTTGAGCAGTTGGGAGACGATCTCGGTGCCTATGCTGACCACGCCAAGCGCAAGACTGTTGAAGAGAGTGATGTCTTGACACTCATGAAGAGGTATGTAACGGGTATCAGCTCCTTGTTTTGTTTCTCTAAATGCTAAATATCGTACAGGCAACGCCAGATCGGGTCCCGTGCCACCATGTTCTCATTGGCGCAGAGACACCTCCCGCGAGAATTGCTTCAGGAGCTGAGAATGCCCGTTCCACAACCCACCAAGCAGCGCCGTGCCAAGCGGGTGCGAGAAGGCGACGAAGAGGACGTTACAGAGGTTACATGACTTTTTACATGGATATGAATGGGGAGGGCGGTTATCGGTTCCTTTTCAACCTAGAAGCCCTTGGAACGGGCTACCCGGCGCGCAATGTTTGATGATGGCTTCTTGACGACCATGTACAACATGATGGAGGTGGCCAGGGAAAGGGCATACCTGAGAGGCTCGGTTAGAGTCATGGATACAAGACGGCGAAGGGACGGAGCAAGCTATCCACATACCACGTGAAGATGTACTGGGCATGGTTGTTGCGAAGGTTCACCTCGGCGGCTCGCCCATAAGGAATACCACGGGCCTCGTAGTCGACCATTTGCATAAACTCCGGCTCTGCTACTCGTTAGCAGGGAGGACGGGCCAGAAAGGACCAATGGCTTCCTAGGCCGCCCATAGACTTACCCATAGTCGCCTCAACCCAGACGGGCTGGCTGCCCGTCAGCTCAGCCATCTGCTTGACGTCGGGGAAATAGAAGTCGCCCCTCTCGGGCCTGTTGTCGGGAGTAAACATGTTCTTCTTCCAGGGCTCGCGCAGCAGGCCCTCGACGGTGACCTCGCCGGTGGGCAGGCCGTCGGGGCGCGAGCGGCGGTCGCGGTGCTTCTTGTCGATCCAGCCGCGGTTGACGAGGATGGTGGAGCCGCCTTCGCGCTCCAGCGGCGTGATGACCATGTAGCCGTCGGTGCCGTCGCGCATGCGCGGGCCGACGAGCATCTCCAGGTCGTGGCGAAAGCGGCCGGTGGCGTAGACGCGGCGGAAGTCGAAGTCGTGGACGGCGTCCGGGTCGATGGTCGGCGGTAGCGGCAGCGGGTCGCGCACCAGGCGGTCCTCGAACTTGGCAATCAGGTCCGACTTCCACCCGAGGCGCTGGACCTGCCATGAGCCGAGGATGAAGGCCGTGATGGGGATGATGGCTGCGGCGGAGAGAAAAGGTCAGTTCTGAGAGGCCGCGGCAAGAGCAGCGAGAGAGAGAGAGAGAAGCACGCACCGAGGATGATGAGACCCGGGCCGTGGCGCTTCCCCGCGCGGACGAGCTGCGGCGGCGCATCGAGTATGGAGACGAAGTCGTTGTTGTCGTCGGGCTTGGAGTTGCGGCGGAAGGCGGATGACGTGAAAGGTCTTCGCGGCGGGCAGCGGGCGGGCCGGACGCCGCGGGGGATTGTCGTCCGGGCCGCTCGCAGGCTGCGCAGGAGCAGGTTCTGGGACGCGTTCATGGCGGCGAGCAACGCATTGGCCGGTTTGCGGGTTGTGGTTTTGGTCGGAGGCGGAGGAGAAGTTCGGACGAGGGCGTGGTGATGGTGCCGCCGGTGGTGGGACGGGTGGGAAGCTTCGGACCGGGGATGGACTCCACTGGGCGGGGCCACGCACTGGTAGAACTGGCCGGCGATATCTTGAGCTTCGTGGCGGCCTTGCATCAATTGAATTGCTGGGTTTCTTGGTCCCTGGAATTTCTATTCTTGGGTTTGTTCATTTATTATTTCTCTCGATTTCTTCTAGATGCCTCTCCTGGCACCAAGTCTAGCAAGCTTTGTCCCGTCCGAGCCCTCTATAGGTTGCTATGTATGAATAGTCCCATCTTAAGCAACGCCGCCCATGAAGCTCTGCAATTGCAGTCCCATTTTAGAAACATTTCCTGGTCTAGTCTACTAGCAATGTCTAAGCCTGCACCATAGCATCTGCTATCCTCTTCTTTCAAGAGGCACCTCCGCGGTGCGACAGCTGTAACTTCAGGGCGGGCGGACTCCGCAAGAGGAAACTTCATTTCGCCGCCCAATGCATATCCAGTTCCGTCAAACTCGCCAGTCCATCGTGACCTTGTATGCTTGCAGTCTCTTTTGTGGTCCTCTCTCTTCTATTTCCAGGCTTGCCATTACCGGGTTGGCTCCAGTCGGCAGCATGGCCAAGGTTACAACGCAAACACGTCGTATCATGCCCCCATCCCAGAGCAATATCGAAAGATGGGCCCCGAGTTTGATGCTTTTACCCTTCTCAGTCCGGCAGTAGTTGATCAACAGCCTTTCGACGGTAGAATGCTACGCTGTCAGATATATCCGTAATCCTTGGTGCGAACACCTGTCCTAATTCTTCCAAAGATGTTCTCTTCAATGTCCATCCAGAAAGCCGCACGTTGAGAATGCCACCAACAGCAATACTCAGACGTTCTCTCACCGCTAAAGAAAGATGTGCTTCAAGTGACTTCGAACATATGCCGAGTGGCACGGCGTTAATTTAAATGGGTTGGCATGCCTCATTGTCGTCGTGATTGGGCGCCAGCGAGCATGAGGTCGATTTACATCCTCTCATTTCTCAGGCTTCATCCCCATCGCGCCCAGGATTTCAGTGTCTGCATGAAACCTGCCGCTGTATCTGTACTCGGCCGATTTTGGCGGAATGAAATCCGTCGAGGGCGGACGTAGTACAGATCTGCTTCCCGAAACGCATAGTCGACGGTCGGGTTCGAAGGTGAAGGGATCGGCAGCTCGTGCGACGCGGCTTCTGCCTCACTTTGACTGGAACTACGAGACTCGACTGGAGAAAATTCCTCTGGAACTTTGTTCTGATGGCTTCTCTCCATCAGTCTTCCTGCTGACGTCTCGGGTCTCGGTGAGCGGAAGTACGTCCTCAGCAGTTCTGGATCCGAAGGTCTCGATTCTAATGACGACTCTCGAGCTGAGAGGGACGAAGGTGTGTTGGAGCTGGATGAGCTGTCTCTATCAAAGTTGTGCATTCCCTGAATGGAGAGGTTGTTCCTGGTGTTGGGACGCCTGTGAAGTTGACGGAGGCCGTAAATCTATATGCTAGTTAGGACTGGGCCATGAGATTGGGGCAGGGTGCGCTTCTACCTGAGGTCTTTCCTCCTCTTGAGGCGGTTCAGGGGCACTTCGACTCTGGAAACGGGTCATGGCGAGCTCGGCAATCTCGTACAGTGAAGGCACGAGAAATAAGACGGTCAAGACAAGAGCGTGGAACGCCAGGACCGAGTAGCCAACAGCACTGCTCGCTTCATAACTAGAAATCCCTGGGATCATTCCAATGCAGGCGAGCAGAACGCAGAGTCTTGCGCAAGGAACAACAGATGCTCTGGATAACAAGCCTGATGTCGACCAAGCCCATGCCGTAAGACCTAGCTGAACAGCTTCACACCCAATCAGGACAAGCAGCTGGGGAGTTGCAACTGTCTGCAAACCCCCAATTGCAGTTCCGCGGGCAAGCAGCAACGAAAAAGTGGCCATGGTGTAAACATCCTGGTTCCGTGACGAGGGTCCTGCTGTCTGATCCTCAAAACTGTCGATGATGAGATAGCCCATATTCTGGGGGCTCCTTTGAGACATCCCCCACCAGCAAGCAACAAGTGTCAGACCAATCACCAAGCATGTGAGGACGATGTGGTATTTTGGCAGGAAACTGGCCCGGTCCAGTTGATAGGTGGTCCAGGCGACAATGGGCATCAGGAAGTAGCTGAGGAATACCCGCAACGCAACCCATGTAGTCGCCTTGTGTCGATCGGTCGCAGACTTATCGAGGGTCCAGAAGCTTGCCTCTCGGAACCAGTCGCGCGTCCACCTCAGACTGAGTCCGAGCTGGATGACGCCGAAGAGGAAGAAGAGAACGACGAGCGCGAGCGAGATGATGTTGGTCCAGGTGGCCGTGGTGACTGGCGCGCCGATAACCTGCGTCATGAGTTCCAGCCCTGGCGTTCCACCAAATGTCCCGTTGACCTCGTAAATCCCGTCATTCACTCCGTAGTAAAGAGAATCTCGGATGATAAGGCCTCGCGGTAGCATCAGCGTGGACCAGCTGCTCGGGCTGACGACGGGCTGGAGGAAGCCTGGATATCTCAGGCTGAGAGCCCCCGAGAAGAAGATGAACTGGATGTAGGATAAACAGTCGGCGATTCTGGTCAGGTGTACTCGGCTTGACCCTTGTGAGTTGGACACATTCTCATCGTCGTCGGTAATTTGGCCAGAGATTGACATTTCCCGCCAGCCCGCAGCAAGGACTACTAGCAGGAACACCGCCAGCGGTCCCCAGAGACACGCTTCATACGCAGCCGAGCCGATACTCGGTGTCAAGAAGCTCTCGAGACAAGAGACAGGAAGATCATCGGCACCGCGAACGTCGACAGTAAGAGCGAAAGAGGCCAAGGGACAAGGCCGGTCGACTCGAAACAGAACCTTAAGACGGTTCACCAACTGCTTGGAGCCATTTTGGGCCCAAGGCGAAGGATGGCAAGACGCATTGGCAATCTCCCCTAGATAGTGGTGCGAGCCGCCGAGTTGGGCCAAGGTAACGCCGACGGAGACGTTTTGGCTCAGGATCTGCTCACACGACGTCAGGTCTGGATAGTGGCCCGAAATCTGGAGTTCCAAGTTGGTTCCCTGGTCGTCGTTTTCGAGGAACGCGCTCAGGTTGTCGGGAACCAGTTGGGGCTGTGACGAGACGTGCTGACCCGAGGCCGCCAACAGGGGGAGGCAGTTCTGCTGCTGAGCATAGGCTGCGAGGTTCGGACGAGCAAGTGAAAGAATAAGAGTGAAAAGGAGCAGGTGAGAAGAGAGCGATAGAGAACTGAAACGGAAAGGAAAGAAAAAAGAAGCCATGACCGAGGGCGTCGTGACGCGAAGGAGAGACGATGCCAGGCAAGGCGCAGATGGGGAAAATCGTTGAGACAGGGGATGGCTTCATACAGATTCCGGGGAAGGGTCCAATCGAGAACCCATTCTGCAGCCAATTAGCCAGTGACGTATGCACGACACGAAGCGCTAGCTCTAATTAAGGGAAAAAGATGGAAAATACGGATTTGCCACGCGGCTTTGGAGTGCGGAAAAGGGGAACGGGCCATCGTGGGTCCATCTGGAGTTGAGTCGAGTCAGTCGATTTAGGGTGGAATCAGATCTGACAAGCAAAGGTGAAGTACCTAGAGAATGCTCTCTAGAACACAAGGAGCAAGCCTAAACTGTACCTAGGTGGAGAAATTAATGTCAGGTCCAGTAACCAAAGACCCTCAAGCAGTTCCACTAGTAAATAGTACGGGTTCAGTGCGCTTGCATTGGCTTACAAGGTTGATGCCGCCTTCATGTCATTTACGATTGTGCTAATGACCTATAATAGGGAGTTCTAAATGGTCATTTTATAGTGGAGGCTCGGAAGATACGTTTTACTCTGCGAATACATCCTTTTTGACTTAGTATCTATAATAGGCTGCGCACCGCCGGAACAATTGAAACGGCATCGAGCAACAGCTAGTCTAAGTTGCCATGGGAGTAGTTTGGCGGCCTCCAATCTATCTAGGAGTTAAAGCCATCATCGGCTATTATAGTTTTATATGCCGAGATCCGTGGGCATACCTCAAAGAACAATTCACAATGTGGCCTTAACATGTCCTTGATTTCTTTTCAAGTGCGACACAAAGGGAATCTCTGCTCGAAGACCACTATATTGACGCCTTGTTGGCTTAGTGGGACGTGGCAGGATTAAACCCCACCACGCTTTAGAACCTCAGCGGCTGGGTAGCCTATCTCATTCTTGTATCCAGCACCCACCATACCTTACGCCGTGAACATGACTGCCAACACCACTACTACTCGGCTGCATTCTGTCCAGCAATTGATACAGTTGCTCTACCTGGAGATCTGGGGCTCCTCTGTTTGGGCACTCGTACAATCGCAGAGCGCATGAAATCCAGCCATGACATCGTCGCATCCCGTCCCCCAAGGCTTTCTCCTCCTAGCTTCCACGAGTCGCAAGCCACAGCCGCACCGTCGCAGGTAAGGCAGACTGCCATGTCTCACTGGGCTTCTCAGCCTCTGTCTGTCGTCACCCACACGCACTTGGGATGAACTCATTCAGGTCCCAGGCTGGGGGCTGAGCCTCGCTCGAGAGCCATGCATAGCCCCATTCCCTCCCTACCTACTCATGGTTGGTGCCTCTAATATTCGCAATCAATCGCTTCCCTTCTTCTGCCAAGGCATCAAGGCACGCACAGTAAATGCTGCAATGGATCCCGTCTCGATAGCTGCCTCGGCCGTGGCCTTGACCCAGACCGCAGGGGTTGTAAGTCGGCCCCAGCTAACAGCCTGTACGAAGAAGAACCGCAACTCACCACGTCCAACAGATCGCTTCCTCGCTCGCAGGCTTCGTCCGCGCCTTGCAAACCGCCGACTCGCGCATCACCGGCCTCTGCGATGAGCTCGCCCACTTGACCAATTTCCTCCAATCCGTCGAGAAGACACTCGATGGCTGTCACAAGTTCGACTTTGCTCTCGTGGAGGAGGATCTGTGGCAGCAGAGCGACACGGTCATAGATGACTGCAAGGCCACGCTCAAAGAACTCGACATTCTAGTCAACAAGATCAAGGACACGGCCCAGCCGAAAGGTTTTGGGTGGAGGACCCGCGCCGTCATTGATCTGAGTATGCATGGGACTGCCATTTCTGCATTCCGTGACAAGATCCATCAGTCCAACTGGGCGCTGCAGACGGTGCTGCATGCCATGACTGTGTAAGCCAACAACATGAACATCAGCGGCATCATGACTAACACGCATCCAGCTCTCTCTCGTTCCGAAACCACGCATCTCAGGAAGCCATTCTCGCCAAGCTAACACAGCTCAAGGCCTCCATAGATGAGACTATTCACGCATCCTCCCGCCCTGCCGGCGGATTCTCGCGTGGCCTCAGCCATCATCCCGACTCCCGCATCACACGGAACATGCGACAACTCGCCCAAGCAGCAGGCCACTTCTACTCCGCTGCCAACTCCACTGCCAGTTCACGTGGCGATAGAAGCATCGGTCACACGCCATCTTACCAAAGCGCCGCCGCCATCAGCATAATGGGGGATTTTCCAGACTCGCGCCGCGAGCGGGTCGAGCAGTTCATCCACGACAGCCACACCCCGTTCCGAGGTCCAACCATGGCCTCAATCCCTTCGCAGTCTGCATCTTCTCGCTACTCGCGGCCTCCATCTGTGCTCATTCTCAACACGACATCAGCTTCGGCTCTTGCGCGAGGATCCTCAAACAGAAGCCTGGATGAGGACGATGTCGAAGCCGAGTTTGATCGCCTCTTCTTCAATGGACTACAAGAGTTGGCCACGGCTAGCATGAAGAACCGCGACTACCACAGAGCCATTGAATATCTCCAGGAGGCCTTGCAACGGGAGGACAGCTCGAGCTTTACCAATACTAATACCGATTTCCGCCAACTCCAAGTCCAGCTGGCTTTCTGTCACTTCTTCCAGGGAACATGGCGCCTGGCAGAACCCATCGTCACCAAGCTTGCCCAGTCAAAGGCAGGCCAGCAAGACTTAGCCGTGTGCAGCCTTCTCCATGCTTTGTCGCTCGCCTATCTCTCCGAGTACCAGTTCGACGACGCCTTGGTAGCCTGCAAAAAGGCTCTCCCAGGGAAGAAGAGGCTTTGCAAGGCGAATGGCACTGACTGGCAAGAATACCGAGAGGCTCTTGCGCTTCTTGCCACCATTTTCCAGATGGAGGGCGACTACATTCGCGCCGAAGTCTTGCGGAGACAGCTCCCTCCTGACTTTGTCTACATCCACCCCATCAATGAGATACAGTACTTGCAAAGCAAATCAGACCTCATCGAACCAATCTTTAGCGAAGAGGTCCCCCAGAACAACGGGCTAGTAGAGCTCGACGCCGGGCCCAGCGCAATGGCTGAGGGGCCGAGCCAAGGAGTCGCCAGGAACGGCACTGTCAACAGTTCAAATACGAATTCTTTACGTGTCAAGATCTTGGAGTACCAGCGGTACGAGGCGGATACGATGAAGGAGGTTTCTTTCGTCCACCCATCCGAGTCGCAGGCTGCAGATGATGCTAATGACGAGGCTTCGCCCGTCTCAGAGAAAGGGTCCCTACGTCGCCGTCTTACTAACTTGTTCGGATCCGTAAAAGTCCGCCGGGTTGGTTCAGATATATTTGCAGCGGTAGAGGGTTCCGAGTCGTCAGCAGGCGATATGACGCCGGTGTCAATCTCGCCTGTGTCCACCTCGCCCGTGGTAGTCTCGCCAACAGAGTCGCAGTGGGATGGCATATGGTTCAACATCAAAAAGTCAAAGACACTCTTGAGGAAGCGCCCCCGGGTAGGAAGAAGCAAGCTTTCGTTTGCAAAAGCTGGCGACAGACAGAACAAAGCCTTCAAGCTGGTGAACATGAAAAGAATCGCCCAGCCGCAATGCTCAGTATATGCCCACCGGGATAGTCGGAGCGACTTTTCCTACGTGCCTTCAGAAAACAGCAGCATGAGCCCCATGACAGACTACTCTAGACCGGTTCCTGCCATGATGGTAAATGAGGCAGGGCTAACTAGTCGCTTGGAAACTGAGGCCTTTATCGCACCCCCTGTGTCCCTCCAAGCCGATCAACTCGATCCGACCTTCGATACCCAGGCTCGAACATCAACGGTGGAACTGGCCGATGATGAGACCGAGTCAGCGTCTGCTCCATACATCTACTACAATGTCAATCGAGGCAAGAACGTGTCTCCTTGTGGACAGTGCGGTCCAGGAGTCACCGGAACAGCGGATGAAGCGAGTAGCTTCACAGCGAGTCCTCAAACCAACGCTCATGCAACATACTCGGCCTTTGATTTAACTACAACCCCTCACGCCGTACCGGACGTTTTACCAAGGACAATAAGGGATGTTGTCACCATTTTGGCTTCCCTGAAAACAATGACGGACAGGGAGAGCCTCCACGGTGCTAAACTTGACCTCAATATCCTATTGCGACGCTTGGAGGCACTAAACAAAAATCAATTCCTCATCCCGGATGTTAGGCGGGTCATCCAAAAGTTGGAGAAAACGGAGGCCCTCGATTACGAACAAGCTCAGGACTCTGGTTACGACACTATGGACGACAGTGACTGCGGGACAGAACCAGCGTCAATATGGCCTACAAATAGGCACAATAAAGATCCTGGTTCGAAATCTACCGACCTCAAACGGGCATTCTCCTGGAAGATGGGGTCTGAGGATGCTTACATGGCCCATAACTTCCAGCGCCAGCATGCAGATGACAGTGCGTCAGTGTCGCAGGCTGCTAACAGGCATTCTCAGCCAAACATCAGCGCTGGCAGCTCACCCTCAGAGCAGGAAGATATATGGTATGATGAAGAGAGGCACGAGATACAAAGAGTCGGCAATGCCGGGTTAGAGCTGGATTCTGTCGGGGACTCTCAGGAAAGGCAACATAATAAGGGCGCGTCGCCGATACCAATATTGGAAGCCAAAGCAGGCTGGGACTGGAGTGAGTGGAGATAAAGTTGATATGTTCAGCCGGGTGTGTGTCGTACGACTGTGATAAGACTGTGACGGAACAGATTCTGTAGTTTTCCTTCCGCTTTGGCTTTTTACTGTCTCTCTACTATTCTTGGACGGATCTTGAAGTTGGCGTACTTTCCTTCTGGTTTCAGGGAAATCGGATTATTTTATCTTCGTTGGGCCGGCCCGATGATGCTAGACGTGTGAGTAGGCAGCGTCTTCCAAATTCACTTGATTCACAAGGGCAAAGCGCAGGGGCAGATTGAAGACATCATTCGAGTTGCTCTATTGTCCTCCTCACCATCGTCTCAATCTGCTGCCATCTCCGTCTGAGCAGCTCTCGCTGGCCATCCAACCCCACGTCTGCCTCATCTACCTTGAGCAACGTCTTTCCAATGATGCCCAGAAGATCGTTGAGAACCCCCAGCAAAAGCTCGTCCACGTCTACCTGCGAGGTACTGCCATCGTCCTCCCCGTCAAAGAACCGCTGCCACTGCCGCGGCGTGCAGCACAGCATGCGCAGCGCGACCTGCGTGCGATGGCAGCCGAGCGTCTGGTCGTCCAGGGCGTAGCGTCCCAGGAAGTCGACGCTCTTGAGGTCCTCCCGCTGCGTCTTGTTCAGGCGCGGCAGGATCACGTCGTCGAGGTGCACTTCGTCCCAGCGGTTGGTGTCGAGGATGAAGCCGTACTCGGCCAGGAGGAAGTCGTTGGAGTGTGCTCCGTAGGAGAGGTACACTTCCTCGCCGGCAAGATATGCCCGGTTTGCGACGATGTTGTAGCCCGAGGCGGAGTACGCAAGCTGGCAGCCCTGGTCTGCGTGGTTGAAGAGATCGGCGGCGGGCATGCACATGAGCCTATTGGCCTGAGCATATGCCTTCATCTTGGGCATGCTGTTGTAGAAGGTTCTGGTGTTGACGAGTACCCACGAGTACAAGTAGTCTTCCCTCTTTAAGTCCGGGAAAGCCTTCAAGACGATGTCGACCTCGCGTCGGAAGGTAGTCGTATGCTTTTCCAGGAGATTCTTAGCTCGTCCAGGGAGCAGGTCTTGTAGCTCCTTGGGCCACATCATCGGCACGCCAGCCTCGAGGTCTTCCCTAGTAGGGAGGACGGTCTTCCACATTGCGAAGTCATCGGTCTCGTCCAGCGCAATCTCAGCGGCCAGGATACCTTGGACGGAGACGCCGGGCAACAGAGCCTTAGTTATTGCCTTGGGAACAGTATCTATGGTGCGGACAGACTTGGTCGGTACACTTAGAACAACATCGTTTGCCTGCCACTCACGGTCAGAATATGACAAGAAATGTCAGTGAGTTGCGCAATAGACGGACGTACTCTGACATTGCGAGTTGCAACAAAACCAATACCACGCCCAGGGAGCACTTGTGGCTCAATTCCGTTTAACTTGACGCCCTTTTCTTCCGCCCAAGGCAGGAACGCCTCGTCAATAGGCATTGCAGATGTACCTAGCTCAGAGGACAGAAGCCAAGTGCACACATTCAACGACTTTTACCAAGACTGCAGCACTCCGCTTAGCGCAATTGTGACTCTTCACAGGCCGCCTTAGTCAGGCCAGTACCCTGAAGGCACATCACGTGGGGCTAGAAACGGAAAGGTAATCAATCACTCGTGTCTCTAAAAGCGGGATAAAAAGTACTATTTTATTCAAATTTAGCTGGAGCCCGTCAACAGTTGGCTTGATACTACTGCAGGATTGCTATACGGATTCATGAACTCCGTGTGTTCAAGCCGGACTGACAGGTACTGGATGGCTTGGGAGAGGTGTTCCTTACCTCACTCGGGTTGTCACAACATCCTGGGCTGCATAACGGACGGTTCAAAAAAATGCGCCTACACCAAGGCGCTGTATGCTGCGGAATATACTCATTCCCCCCAGCGATGTGCCAAACGGGGCAATGTTCGCGTCGGCCCAGTCGACGATGCCAGTGATGTGGCCAGTTCCCCCATCTATGTGGATATGCATCTCTAAGAGATCATCACGGTTGAGTACCATAGGATAGTAAGACTGAAAGAGCAACGGACCCCTTGTCGTACCTCGTTTGGGCTTGGTTGAAACCGCTAAGGTAAAGCTTGGGATAGCTGGTTCAGGATCCGGGGACGGTTCTCGATCACGACGAGATCCGGTTACCAGATATCTAGTAACATCAAGCATCAAACAGCAACTGAATATAATGGTACAGTCCAAAATAGTACTCCAAACGCCTAGCTCCCCGTCTTGAAACAATTTTAACTTCTCCTCTCCAAGCCCCTATGGATGGTTCACGGTCTCTCGGCCGGCGTATTTCACAATCCAGGGATGAGAAAAGACGTCGTTAAGTGGCAATCGTTTTAACGGGTCGACAACTAGGAGCTACGAACAAAAGTCAGCTTGGTAACGTAAGTCTGTTTAGAGTGGCATACTGAATGAACAAAATCCTTTGCGAGAGGACTTGTGGATGCTGGAAGAGGCTTCATGTCACCCTTCACAATTCTTCTTCGTGTCAGGACCTGAGTATCCTCAAAGGGAGCTTCGCCCGTGAGGAACTCGTAAGTCAAAACACCAAGAGTCCACTGATCCACCGCTCTTGTGTACTCGGTTTGGGTTGATCCCAGCATCTCTGGAGGCAAGTAATCCAATGTTCCGCAAAGAGTTGCCCGTCTGTTGCTAGGAGAATGCACACTATACCCAAAGTCTGCAACCTTTAACTCTTTATAAAGACCA
Source organism: Neonectria neomacrospora (assembly GCA_013756995.1). Lineage (NCBI taxonomy): Eukaryota > Fungi > Ascomycota > Sordariomycetes > Hypocreales > Nectriaceae > Neonectria > Neonectria neomacrospora. Next base: position 63,926 of record JABSTB010000838.1, on the reverse strand, counting down.
ATGAGAATATTCTCGGGCTTGATATCACGGTGGATAACGTTCTTGCTGTGCAGGTAACTCAAGGCTTTGGCCACTTGAGCTGCATATTGAGCAGCGCGTGGCTCAGGAAAACGTCCTGCCTTCCTTAATTCCTTATAAAGCTCACCACCAGGAGCGTACTCAAGGACAAGAAATATGCGCCGTGAATCATGGAACCAGGTGTGAAAGGCGAGTATGCCTAGATGTCGTAGATGGCTATGGACTTCAATTTCGCGTCGCACGTGAACTTCTCCGTTCTCACGGCTGATTTCGTTCTTATGCAACACCTTTAAAGCGCATATAAATCCCGAAGATCGATGCTTGGCAAGGTAGACGCGTCCAAACTTGCCCTTTCCCAGCGGCTTCCCAATCTCAAACATCCCAAGATGTAATTCCTGATTTGAGCTGGTAGGGCGTGTGGCAGCCTTGGGGGCGATGTTCGATGGCTCATCTCCCGGAATTACTTTGCTTAGGATCTTGGTAGATAATATTTTGGGTGGTGGGAGTGGAAGCATGCGGTTCAAACATGCCGTTTTGAGAAGACGTGGGTCCGCCGGGAACCGAGCTTGAGCATCCATCTAGCACGATTGTTAGAATAATGTTTATAGCTGATGAGGCTATTTAAATGCCTTTGGATTTTGATTCTTCTACCGTGGCCGTGAAGTTTGAATAGATTGCAAAGACATGACTGAGAGGGCGATACATTTGGAAGTTGACGTTGACTTTGTTGTCTTGTTTGTTCGTTCCTGATTGTCTGACATGTTGCCTGGACAACGCGTGCCATTGTGAGTATGCAATCACCTGACCAGCTGATAATAAATCAGCTTTTGTCATGTATCATGGAGTTGGAATTACCTCGCCCATAAATATCATTCTCATAATGAGCATTCTTACACGTCTGTCAACTTGAGCTCTCTTTTTGTTTGGTGAGAACGGATGGGGTAGAACGTAGAAATCTTTGGGCGACAGGGTTGTTAGGGCGATCTTTAGAGCATTGTCTGGGGTGTCTCTTCTGTTAGTCTGATTAAGTATGGATCATTTCACTCGCAATGGTCCACACCAATTTCCTTCGCAACCCGCTGTAAAGACAGATGGATTATGCGTAGCAGCGACCGTTGGCTTTAAACTACCAGTGCCATTGTCAGCATCTCGAACGCTGACCGTGGGTGATGGTAGTGTGTCGGCGTATAGTATTCGTACTAGTCCAAAGACTTCTAAAATGATCTATCGAAGTTGATGTCACAGGGTTTCCTTTCGCCATGACAGCGGTCGGTTAGCTTTGGCCCATCTCTCCAGCAAGTCGGGCTGTGGACTTTTCTCCCTCCGATCCTCGTCATCTGCTCCTCGATCTTGGTTAGGGGTGGTATGTCCTCGCATGAAGCTTTCCTGAAAGCCGCAATAGACACCGGCTGGTCCACCAAGTAGGAAAGACGCTGAGTCAGCCAAGTGCGTGGGGCCGAGAGTCGGCGAGAGCTGCACGTGACCCTACGTCAAAGATGCCAATGGAGCTGTCAAGCTGCCAGTAACTTCGACCAGCATGGTGGCCATGACCCGCTAACAAGCAGATGACACCTCGGACAAGACTTCAAATCCAACCTTGACATTCAACAAAAGCTCGTCCATTTCGCTTTTTTCTTCCATTCGCCTCTTCAGAAATGACCTGACCGTACTTGCGCTTTCTCACTTGCCCTCCTGGACGCTCGCGTCTTTGCTCAAGCCTCACCCAGCTGACAAAGCGAAGACACCTTTCATATAAGGTGAACCAACGCGCGCGGGCATCCTCCCCCGGACATTTCGCTTTTCAAGGGACTTTTCTCCTCTCCCTCAACAGTCAAACGCTTCTTCTTGGCGATGTCCCCCTCAGACGAGCCATCCAGCATGTTTTATCAGGGAACCCTGCAAGACGGCATTTCCACGGCCGTCGGTCAACAGAAGCTGGTACTGTGTTTCGTCACTGGTACGTCTGCGTCATCCCCTGCTACCCCGGATGAATCACTCACGTGGCGGTCCAGATGACAGCGAGGAAAGCACGCAGTGGGAAAAGGAGTTTCTCCTTGATGAGGCTGTGAGCATGATCCTTTTGCAGTCGTGACCTTGGGTGTCGCTAACTGCGGTGTAGTTAAATGACTTGATCAAGGAACAGGCTGTCGCTCTCCGCCTCACAGCTGGCTCCGATGAGGCTGGATATCTGGCACAGATCTTCCCCCTTCCCCGTACGCCCACAGTTGTCATCATCAAGAACGGTGAGCTGAAGGAGTACATCACTCCCGGGACTACCAAGGAGGATTTCTTCCGCCGGCTTCAGACTGCATTCAGCGCCACATCGTCGGGGTCCACATCGCAGCCCGCGTCAGCCTCCACCACCACGACGCAGCCTGAGCCCATTGCTGCTGCCACCTCTTCACAGGGTGTGTCATCTGGACAACCATCAACATCTGAGAATGTCCGGCGGATTCTAGCCGAGAGAGCTGCCAAGCTCAAGACCCAGAAAGAGGAGGCTGAACGCAAAGCCAAGGAAGACCACGCCAGATCGAAAGCAAAGGGAAAGGCTGAGGCCGAGGCCGGTGCCAACACAGATAAAGCTGTGGCGCACAAGGCGGCCGAAGCAGTGAAGAAGAGACGCCTAGAGCAACAAGAGGAGCGACGACGCATTCTCAAGCGCATCGAGGATGACAAAGCCGAGAGGCGGTTGCGTGCGGCAGCGCGTGAGCAAGATCGAGCGGGAGACCTAAAGGGCGGCGATGTTGCTGCCTCTTTGGTAAACGCACCTGAGAGCAAGCTACCATCCACGACTAGGGCCAGTGAGATAACGGCTCTTCAAGTCCGGCTATTCGATGGCTCGACGCTGAGGTCTCGGTTCAAGACAGCTTCGCCTCTCAAGGACGTCCGCAACTGGGTGGACGAGAACAGGACCGATGGCTCCCTGCCATACATCTTCAAGCAGATCCTAACGCCATTGCCTAACAAGACGATTGGCGAGACGGAAGACGACAAGTCGGTCGGAGAGCTCGGTCTGTCCCCGTCATCGACGCTGGTGCTCATCCCAGTCAAGAACTTCTCTTCTGCCTACGATGGTTCGTCTCAAAACATTGTGTCGAGGTTCATTGGCTTCATTCTCGGCATCTTTTCCTGGTTCTTGGGACTATTCAGCTCAGGTGAGAGCCGAGCACCGGCCGGCGGAGCGGCTGCCAGCGAAGACTCGGCCGAGTCATCTCAAGATCGTTCCCGCATCCAGGGTTTCCAAAGCCAGGATCGACTGCGGGATCAACAATTGTACAACGGTAATTCCGTAAGTCCACCCACTCCATCCCCTCACCCACTAGATGGGACACGTCACTGACATGAAGGTAGTTAAACTTTGAACCACGTCCAGATGAGGAGAAGAAGGATGACTGAAAAGCTTCGAGTGAAGTAGAATTCCCAAGCAGAGTGGGATTGTGGTGGTTTTTTTCTGTTTTTGGGTATTGTACAGTTGATAGTCCCGAGTTGTAACAGTAGTCTTTCCTCTGTTCCAGTATGCACGCACGCTTTGAGGGAACCCATCCAACTGGATCCCTCCCTAATGCTATCATTGTCCCGCGTACAATCTATGTGTCATTTTCCCCTCCCACCCTGAGCGATCTCTCCATTCATCCCGACTTGTTTACTGGCTGGCGGCAGCCTGGCAAGCCTTCAGCTGCTCAAGGTACCAGTTGCAGATCTGCATGTTGCCACCGTTGTCGTCCAAGCACTTGGTGAAGCTCTGGGTGGCGCCGGCGCAGTTGTTGGTGTTGTTCCAGCTCTGCTCTTGGGGAGCGGCAGCGGCCTGAACCGGGGCTGCGGGAGCGGGAGCAGCCTCTGAGGAGCCGCCGCCGAAGAAGCCGCCGATAGCGTGGCCGACTGAGGAGCCGATGGCAACACCACTGTGAGGGAAGTGTTAGTTGGCACGTGTGCAGACGAGGGGTTGTGAGAGGGTTTGGAGAGACGGATGCTCCACCGGAGCTCGAGGCGTTCTCCAGAGCCCCTCCAGAACAAGGGAAAAGCAGAGAAATTGGGTGTTTTGGTGACTTACGCAGCAGTGCTGGCCATCTGGCCGAAGAGGCCAGGGCCCTGGGGAGCAGCGGCGGCCATGGGCTGGGGAGGAGCCGGAGCGGCGGCCGGAGGAGCAGCCATGGTGGTAGCCGGGCGCTGCGGCTGGGGCGCGGGAGCGCGAGCCGAGGCGGTAGGGCGCGAGGGAGCGCGGCCGACGGAGCGATTGCGAGCCATGGCGACTGTTGTGATGGTTTTGCGGGCGGTTGTGGTGGTGTTAGTGTTGGTGATGTTCGAGACGGGTAGGTTGGATTTGGAAGACGGGACGGCGGATGGGATGGCGACGGAGGAGAAAGTCGTTGAGAAGGAATAAGAAGCCGAGAGTCGGATTTCGGAGGTCCAACTCGGAAGCCAATGGGAGGGCACGGGTTTCAATGGGAAGCGGGGCTAGATCTGGTAGGGCCTCGGTAGTCGCATTCACGGTGGCGCAGGGGTCCAGTCGCCAACCAACGCGCCGACCGCTTATTGCCGGGAGTTGTCTGTCTGCACTTCAAGAGTCATGGTGACTTGCTGGTATCATGCCGTGTCTATTTTATTTTGCTACTATTCGGCATGTCCTCCCAACGGCAATACCAAAAGTTCGCCTCCAGAGATTATTAATGTGCTCCTGAACGCCACCCATCTAATGTGCTCTTTGCATGAGCGTGACGACTCATGCCGTTGCCACTTTTGCCTTTCACGTCGACCAGAGACTCTCGTGCCTCTCATCTCAGCCTCCTCTACTTCTGAGTCTTGCCCCTCCCCCTGTGCTTGTTCTTCTGCTTCTTCTTGCCCTTGGGCTCTTGCGCTCCCGAGACAGCTGCCGGAACCGGTGACTCGTCTGCGGGTCGCTTCCGGTTCTCAACAGACTTCAGTAGGGCCTTTGCCCGCTCCTCGGCAATCTTTTCTGCCAGTTTAGTGCTGATGGACTTATTATCAGCCTGTTGGGGTAAGTTAGTGTCTCGTAATCTTCAAGGCGGGTGGTGGGAGGTGTTCGTTCTTACCAGGTCCGCCTTCAAGATGCGCGCCGTGGCTTCTTGGTTCAGTGTCAGGGTGCGCTTCTCTTCAGGCTTCTCTTCTGGCTTCTCAGCCGCCTTGATTTTGGCAAAGTACTGTTGAACACGCTTGAGTTCCGCGAAGACAGCGTGGTTCTGCGCATCGGCGCCCTCCAATTTCAGCGAGGCTGCAAGCACAGTCAGTCAAGATGCTCGCTGCACGAGGATGCAAGGGTGCAAAAGCAAAAATGCTGCCGTCCAGGCCAGGGATACAAGAACTTACAGAATAGCAACGACTCCAGGGCGTAGGCTGTTAGCGAGAAGAGCTTGGCCTTGTCCAGCAGAGGCAGCTGGGAGGACATGCCCTCGAGGTTGCCGAGCAGGGGCTGCATGGCATCCTCGAGCTTGTCCAGCTGGGAGTCCAGCCGGTCGAGGTCCGGGGTGATGTCCTTGACGTCCGACATTTGCGTTGCAGTGGTGCGGAACGTTGGAGGTTGTAAGGCGCAAGGCTGAGAGGTCCAACGTTCGCGTCGTTCGTCTCACATGAAGAAACCGAGACGCAGAAACTTGACATGATGAGCTAGGGCCCGATGCGGACTAGTGGCGATTAATTCACTTATCGGAGTTAGACTGCGTAACGGGGAGGATTTCCTGTACCGGGGCAGATCTTGACCATAGAACCGTTGAATGATTAGGAACGAACCCAGTTTCTGCTGAAGATCATTTGGTGTAAACCAATGTCTTTTCCCTGGTACAAACATGTAAAGGCCCATTCAAGACCAACTTCCAGCAGTAAAGTGGATGATGATCGGGCTCACAGTCCGTCCGTCCCTGAGAACGGAATCTGAAGTGAGGAATTGACCAATCGCGTTGGCGCCAAATGCCCAGGACAGAAGGGACGAAATTCCATCGATGCGCTAGCCCTGATTGGTCGCAGCCAGCACCAGGGAAAAATCGGAGACGTTCTTTGCGTTCGGCCGCGGGCGACCTCGATGACTTTTAGATCCATTCATCCAGCAATCCACGCATCACCACCACCACACACTCCAACCCTCAACACTCGACTCCGAATACCAACCCTCTCACCGACGCCATCCCCTACGTTTCCGCCTCGAACTCTTCCGCATACCGTTCCCCTCGCCATTGTTTCCTCTCGACACCCGCCCGTCCACCATCTCATGCGCGCATCCAGCTTTTGATCTCCCCGTTCTCCGGCAAACCTCGCCGGCCGCCACCCAGCTCCGCGCTCCTCCACGCCGTCCACTTCACCCCTCACAGCCGCCAAACTGGCGAGCCTCCCGAGCCCGCGGGTTTCCGCACGGTTACCACACAGACTGTCCCGATGCCTCCGAGACAGCGCTGGGGTGGGCCGAGGGGCTCCGTCGAGATGCTTCGCCGCCGCCGCCTCCACCACCCACCAGAACAAGACCTCGAAAGCCATTCCGCCAGAACTCGCGGGGTCTCCTTTGGCAAGGCCATGGCAGGGTGCCGAACTTAACGCCCAGACACTCGCCACCTCGCCCACTCCATCATCCAAGTTCCATATCCCCTCGGTCATCCTTCCAGCCGACGCCGCAAAGTCGGGCCCCGTACACAAAATTCACATCCTTGGCGACGACGTAAGATCACGGTTCATCGCCCACGCGCTCTGCGGAGTCTATGATTCCGTCGAACTACTTGGCTACCGATCCATGCCAAAGTCAAGATATCGCAACGTCGAAGCCGCCCAGCCGGAGAGAACCCGGAGGAGTGCGTACTCAGAGCCAAACGCAGCTCCGGTTCACACACACGTCAACGCCGCAAAATCGCACATCGATCAGCTGATAATTACGGGCCGTGGATTCGAAGCCGTCAAGGCCATGGCATCGGTCAAAGACCGAGTGGATGAGAACACTTCCGTATGTTTGCTCAACGACGGAATGGGCGTGCTTGAGGAAGCCAGAGAACACATATTCAAGGATACCAAGTCAACACCCAACTTTATCCTCGGCCATATGAGCCATGCGCTGGTGTACAACCGGAACCGCAACTCAGTCAAGGAGCTCAAGTCGGGACGGACCGTGTTGACACAGACAAACCCGACACTCTATACGAAGGATTTTGCGGATTCCCTTCACGAAATTAAAAGCCTACGGACGACATCGGGCAGCTTTGAGAACTGGATGAAGTTCAAGCTCCCCTCCATGGTCTTCACCGCCGCCGTCGAGCCCGTGTGTGTCCTCCTCGAAGTACCATATCAAAATCTCCTGGAGAACCGATCGGCGCAGAGCATGATGAACCAGCTCCTCGCGGAGATTGTCACCGTGGTGGACCACATGCCCGAACTACAAGGGGCAATGGAGCTCCGGCGGTTCATCCGAGGCGAGAGCCTGAAGAAGTGGTGCTATCAGAGAATTATGGGCAAGGCAGCCGCGCCTTGCGACCTGTTACAGCGCGTTGAGAAGGGCCTGCAGACGGACATCAAATACCAGAATGGCTTCTTCCAGAAGCGGGCCAAGAGCCTGGGCATAGACATCCCAACGAACACGCTAATGGTGCAGATGATCAGGGCAAGACGCGCAGAGGCTCTGGCGAAGAGAGACTCGTACATTAAAATGGAGGAGAAGTCGATAGACGACCTCAGGACCTTGTCACCAAGGCCGAGGTATTGATGAGTACGAACACCTAGCTGTAAAATATTGTGTCATCCATAGCGAATAGCGGGCTAGGGCAGATAGATGCATGTATACCAAGTCTAGAAAGACATTAGCAATGGCATGTTCCAAAACACTTTTCTTTTCTTCAAATCGCCCAAAGACTTTTGGAAGGACTGGTTGCCAATCAAGACGTCCTGTCACCAATGACGCCCACTCATTGTGGTGATATTGAAGAAATACGCGGTCATGTGACTGTCCAGAACCAGTGCCCCTCCATGTACCACACGACCACCTCAAACGAACCCCGCGGTCGGCCTAAGCTGGGCTGATTTACAACCACCCTCTCGGCCATCGTAAACACGAACCTCACAAAAATGGACGACGCAGAACTAGAGCAGGTAACGCGCTCCCATCTACCCGGCTTTCTGTCTTGACCCACGCACTCACACCTCCAACTCTCCAGATTCGAGCAGCTCGTCTCGAGCAGCTCAAGGCCCAGGGCGGCGGCGGCGGCGGCGGTTCAGCTGGCGGCCCCTCAGGCAACCAGCAAGAACAACAACGACAGTACGCAACAGCTCAAACTCGCACTCTCCCACAGCGAAATTCAACCGGCTAACACCCCCCGCAGACAGCAGAACGACGCCCGGCAGCACGTGCTCAACCAGATCCTGCACCCCGAAGCCGCGGATCGCCTGGGCCGCATCCGCCTGGTCAAGGAGTCGCGCGCCAACGACATCGAGGATCGCCTTATCACCCTGGCGCAGTCGGGCCAGCTGCGACAGAAGGTCACCGAGGCGCAGCTCAAGGACCTGCTGAACGCCATGTCGGAGAAACAGGAGGAGGAGAAGATTGTCGTCAGCCGGCGCAAGGCTTGGGACGACGATGACGATTTGCTCGACTTGTGAGGAGGCGGTTTCGCGACGAAAAGGAAGTTTGCTATGGGACGGTGCAAAGATACCAGCTAGTTATGCGTAAGGCGAGGCAGGACAGGCCATGGCGAAGGAGGCCATATGTTTGAGGCGGACAGGTAGGCAGGTCCTTCTTTCTTACATGCCTGGGAGGGCTGACGAGTTTGACGAAACCAAAACTACGTGCCCTTAAATATGACTACCTTTACCTTTTTGTTTTCCCATCTTACACTTGAGTATGTACAGAGCTGGTGGTGTAATATTATATGGGCTTATATGGTGTCGCGAACAGGAGGCGAGTGTACCGTAATCGTAGGTAGGGGGTATCAAAAACCTCGCTCCTTGATCTCCTTCAGCCGCTTTTTCTCCTCCCGCTCCCTCTTCCGGATGTCCCTCATGTCCGGCGGCCGCTCAATCCCAAGTTCAGCCCTCAATTGGTCGACGTCGTCCTCCAGCCGCTCTTCCCAGAACACGTTGATGACCTCCTTGCTGCGGGACCCGTTCCTGATAGCCCACGGTAGATAGGTGTACGCAAAGCGCCGGCGCTCGCCGCGCTTCATTGTCGCAGCCGCAAAGATGCTCAGGCCCGTCATGGGCAGCAGGGTATTGGCGAACTCGAAAGCCTTCAGGGCGACCTCGCCCTCGCGGACGATGGGCAGGCCGGTGACGGCGTGGTAGAAGTCATGGCACTCGCGGTAGCGCTGCATGACGTAGGCGCACTCCTCGTCATCGATGTAGCGCACGGTGGAGCGGGTGTCCGGCGAGACGCCCTCGCGGTCGAGCCAGCCGACGTAGGCGCGGCCGACGGTGTTGGCGGGCAGGTTGCGGAGGGCCGGGAGGGAGAGGGTCTTGGAGGAGATGCGCGGGCGCTGGCGGAGGATGCGGCGGCCGGTCGGGTCGGCGAGCATGGCGTCTCGGAGGCGGTAGATGAAGTAAGGCGTCGCGGTGGCCTCGCCGGTGGCGGCGATGAGGTCTAGCCGGGGAAGAGTCAGTATGGGGGACCAGCTGGAGGAGGGCAATGCGTCGTACCGTGGCGGTAAGGGTCAAAGAAGGACATGACGCTGGCCCCAACGGCGAGGCCAGCACGCTCAATCGTTGTCAGAGGCACATGGCCCGGGTAGTTGGGCGGCGGGCGGTTGAAGACGGAGAAGTTGCGGCGGGACGACGAAGACGAAGCGCAGGTGGCGCAGACGGCGGAGCGCAGAAGCCGGGCTTTATTGGCCGTGGCCACGGTGCGGATTCGTGGTATAGCAGCCTCCATCGCGGATCGGCAGCACGGAGTTTGGTTGGCGGGCAATTAGTGGATGTTGGTGTTAGGGGTTTGGAGTTTGCGAGAGATGAAGCTCGTATGATGGACCCGACCGGTGGGATGGCATCGGAGCTTGCAGTGGGGCCGAGCCGCTCCAGAGGGTCCGGGGGGGCGCCGATCATGAGGTGCCAGGGGCATGTAATTGAAAATCAACTACCCTGTACTCACAGCGTCTATCAATACTTAGACAGGTACTTTGCATTTGTTTCCCCTGATCAACCTATTCGGTTTCTCACTATTCCTGCTATCATTAGTAGCCGCATGCTTGGAGGCTGTGGGCTATGCTCACGGTGACATAAACCCACAAAACATCTTGCTCAACTCCTACGACCAGATCAAACTGTTGGAATGGGCGTTATCTCAAGATTACTGATCTCGTGGAAGACATCAAGAGAATTGTAGGCGATGAAATCCAACCTGTGAGAAGTATACCGATAGGTGAGAAAAAGGCACGGAGACAATTTTGCGACGAGTTCTGTGAATTAGTTGACATTTCTTGGCGAAACTAGAGCAAGTGTCAACACCAGTACGTGTATTCGCATCAGTGTATACTGATTAATAGGATTCAATACACAGTACTACTTCTCTATACTAAACTAGGATAATGCCTACTTATCACACCTTCGGAGCGGTTTTCAGAATGTCCATGGCCGAGGACTCAATGATGCCCTGGTCGATCAGGGTTTGAATAAAATCATACGCCCAATCCTGGCAATTAGCACCCTTCAATTATGTATTAGTTTATTCCGCGTTTTAACGAGAAAAGGGGAGATTTCCTTACCGCGAAAGGGTCGAGAGGAGTGGGACTTATTCCAGGTGCAGGAAGCGATTTGGAAACTTGTTCCAGGTAGGTAAGCTGAGAGTCATCAATGGATGCCAGCAGAACCGACAGGTATTTTCTGCTAGTTTTCTCTAGACTGTAATTAAGCTTGATCTCGGTGCTGTATCCTGTGAAAGGGGAGCCAATAGCGTGAAAAACAGTTCCCCGCGAGGCATTCTCTTCTTTCACGAAGATCCCTCAATGAGCAGGAACTGGGTTTCGAGCTCCGCTTCCAACATAAGCGATCAAAGAAACTTCGCAAAGCATGACGGAAGCGATTATTTATAGCTAGAAAGACGTATTAGTGGGCATTCTACCTGAAAAGAAGCCAATGCGTACAGAAATGGTTCGCTCTGCCACACAAATCCAGCAGGGTCCCTTAAGCCCAACAACAAACCCGATGTAAGGATATGTGGGAGGATGAGGAACTCAACCTAGAGATAGGAATATGTGAATGAAGTGGAAGTTAAACTTCGGAGGGCAGCATTATCTTATACTGTGGAAAGAAGTATGTCAAGGATGACTTAGAGGAGACAGATAAAAGTTCCCTTCAGCTTGTTTTATATACTAATTGACAGAGGGGACTCCTTTTCTTCAGGGGATCATGTCTTTCACGAAAATCAGTAGCGCCAGATGAAACACAGCATAGCCTGGTTCTCGTTAAAAATACACTTTGTTGTTGGTTCACGGTCAGACCACAACCTGCCATCACCAACATCAATGGGCAGGGCACCTACTGGACGAGTAGGCGCCTAACTCCATTCCACAGCCTTAGACTGAGTCCACCATCTTATCACTCCCAAACTCATCGGCCAGTTGTTCCTACCATTGGAAAACACTCTTGAATTAGCAGGCGCTTAAGTTTCCTCAACAGGTCTGAGCTGGATCCTTGTCGCCTTGGCTTGATTTGGCATACGCAACATTCACGGTCCAGAACTTGCAAGACTTTAACTTGTAAGAACTTTAGGTTTTAAGTTTATATTTATATTGTCAGCCTTCCCCATTTACATGCCCTCCTGTATATGAAACAGAGTGCAGTCAAGTCTGCTAAATCGGCAGTCATACGCTGGAGTATATGAATCAAAGTCGTCGAAACAACTAAGCTCTTCTAAAAGCCGAGGTAAGTATTTAGCCTTCCACTCCAAACTGTACTTTTGCCCAATCCCTTCCATTCTGATACGCCGTGGCCCCTGTCGAAAAGTGTCAAGGTCGCCGGTTAGAGCCCACCCTTTGAGTTGCGTCATGACATATTGACTACTCTGAGTCAGTGGCTTAAAGGCAATGCATTCTGATGTGTCCGTACTCCTCCAAGGTCTCTCAGGTTGGGGCCACCGTGTTTCGCGAAACGCCTGAGCTGCGGTTGCTGCGGTAGAGATAGGTGTTGACAACCCTTCTGTGTTGTAAGGTGACAACTCCCTCTCTTTGCGACGAGTATACAGGGTCGATGATGTAGTTTCTCGGAGGCGGGCTTCACGGGAGATTTCGCGGCGTTGCGGCGATCGAGCTCTCGTAGCGTGTTTCTTGTCAGGAACATTTTCGACAGGTTGTCCCAGAATTTTGGGGGAGGAAATGCTGGTTGCTTGAGCTTGTGTCTTTTTGTTCGTGGACTGTCGTCTGAAGGATCGCTTGGTCTTGGACGCTTGGGTAGGCTTGCGGGCTTCGTTGAGCCGAGCTCCGGATCATATATCACAGCAACTTTTGAGGCTTCAAGATGCTTCACAGTTTGATGCAGGAGGCAAAGTACTTGGGCTCGCCGTTAAGGGATTTGCATGAGCAAAGTCAACCGGAAACCCCGGCAGCCAAATGGATCATGGAGATGTGGCACCGCCTTGATCCTGAATACTGGGAAAGTGTGAAGATGACAAATAATCCGACGCCGACGGACGACTTCGACTGGTACAAGTACCTGCCAGAATCCCTATCCATGCGCCGATACAAAGTTCCATGGTTAGTGGATAGGCTATGGGACTTCAACGTGGTCAACAGCTTCTGATTTGCGCGGTGCGCAGCGTGATAAGGGTTAGGGAAGCTAAGATTAATGGGTATATATATACAGGTAAGCTGACAATAATAACTCACTTCGAAGGCAATCAACAGGCGGCATGTATCCTTTGGAAATGGTTAACGATAGAGGGTGCCCGGCTTTCACACTAACCTATGGTAGCCCCAGGACAGTGTTATCCAAACAGCAAAGTGCCTTTACTCACGCAGCGAGTGCTAGCCATGCCCATACCCCAGGTCGCGAGCGGTCCGTGACTCAAGTCTAGCACTGCGACGTGCTCGAGTCTTAGAAGCTCGGTCCTCTAGAACACTGGAATGTGGGCTGGGTTGCTGCTTGGACTTGGTATGGTATGAGTTGAGGTTCGATGTGAGGCTTGACGTGCAATTCGTTGACGGTTCTCCACCCCGCAGTGATATATCGCTTGGATCATGCGAATCATCCTCCATAGAAAGACGGTTCGGGTGTGTAGGCCTAGCGCTGGCATCCATCTCTCCTTGTGATGGAATATGCTCCACACAGTCTTCAAAATCCTCAGATGTCGAGTCCTCCTCGTATTGCATGGAGGCGGCAGTAGCGAGATTCTCTTGAGCTGTCTGCGCCTGAGCCGTTCGTGTGTTTGCGCACTCAATGAACATGTCTCGGTGCCGTTTAGCTAGCTCCCTAGCATTTCTGAAAACGGTCGCTCCTTGGACGAAGGTCTTACGTGTATATGCCATGCGAAATGTCCTCAATTGAGTCATATGGTACTCGGGCCGTCCACTTGGAGTCGTCGGCACCGTGGCGTGGTGGGCGTACAACTTGAGTGTGCCGTCGTGGTAGGTCGAGCTGTAAGTGTAGGCATTGCCGTCGTAGATCGGCTCGGTCTCTCCATGGTGTTGTACGGCGATCATGCTGCGCGTCCCGTTTACTCCGTTGAAGCACGCTTGTCTATGAGCGACAGATGCAGTTCCATCCGGCCCTTTCACTTCAAGAAAAAAGTTCACTGCCTTATCGTTTGTGATGGGCTCAAACTCGGCGAAGATAACATCATGCTGGTTGGGAATGTCGGCATTTCCACAAATGACAGGTATGACCTTGGTCATGACGTCGCTCTCAAGAACAGCGTCATCATTGTCCCTCTGGAAAGCTTTGAAGGCACCTTGGGAGAAGCGAGATGGAGATAAGGACGCCCTTTCCCGTGCGAGGTCAATCCGAATTTCGTGTAGATTCCCCAATTTGGACTTTCGATTGTCCATGTACACGCCATGATCAGCAAGATGCTGTTGGAAGTTTTTGTCGTAAGCGGATGACTGTCCGCTCTTGGCGGTCGTGGCCTTGGTTACCTGCGTCGGTCGACTTTGAGGTGCGGGTGAGCGATCAGAGCTCACATCGTGCACCTTCGGTTCGGGAAACTACGCAGGTATATATTAGTTGATAATCTAGTAAGAACGAGTGAGCCTTACACCTCGAAGATGACGAAGATCTTGGCCGCCGCGTCTTGCGAACCGAGCAAGATCCCTCAAGCACACCTCAGTTTCTGAGACCTGAGGACGCCGACGCGTACTAGTTCGACGGTCAAGTTCTCTCAGGGCGTGCGGCGTGAGCCAAACTGTCGACAAGTTATCCCAGAAAGTTGGAGGGTAGTTTGATGGAGCCCCTATCGACTGGATTCCTTTGACTTTCTTTTCCGGGTGCTTGTCTTGCGAGAGCTGGTCGATGCGCTGTCGCTTTCGATTACGTGGCGTCGCCATGAGTGATCCATTGTTATGAGCTGAGAAGAGGATGGTTCGGGACTGTTTAGGCTGCCGTTGCGATCTCTGTCTGCGGTCACGTCTGACATGGCGCTACAGGGTATAAATTGGTGTTGTGGGGGAACGGGGAATGACGAACGCGGTGTCAGCCAACCATTAGCCGCGCAACGGGTCTTGAGCGGTCCCGCCGCAGGCAACTGAGAGATCGTGAAGAATACGCAAACGATCTCGGTACCTCAATACGGAAAAGATAATGCCAAAGCCATGAGCTTATCCTGTACAAAGCCTCTGGACCGGCTAAATTATTTGCCACCGCCGGTGATATCACTTCTCATCTAGGTTCTCTTTCTTCGGTGTTAGGTCCTGGCACTTGTATACCAGACCTCCCTATCTCGCAAACCACAACGGCTCTCATGATTCAAAATGAAGGTATGAATGACAATACTTAGAGCTGGCGGGATATGTTGCTCGCTTCTAATCTCTTTTAGGATATTATGGTCAATAACAGATACCGGGTCGATTGCAAAATCGGCGAAGGCGGCTTCGGTCTCGTTTACGCGGGTACGTGTTCGGATTTCATCGCGCCGGATCGAGGCTGATCTGGCCAGGGACCGACATGCAATCAAGCGAAGAGGTTGCGATGAAGCTCATGCATATAAAAAACGACACTGATGTCCTCAAGAGCGAAGCGGACTCTTACAAGACTCTGTCTGGTGGCGTTGGAATACCACGAGTCCTGTGGTTTGGGCAGGAGTGTGACTACTACGTCTTGGTCCACGACATCCTCGGCCCATCACTTGAAGATTTGCTCAACTACTGCGGCCGAAGTTTTTCGCTCAAGACCATCCTTCTCATAGCTGATCAGGCCATTTCTCGAATCCAATATATCCACCGCAAAGGCATTCTGCATCGCGACATCAAACCGGACAACTTCTTACTGGGGGTCGGCAAGCAAGGCAACGTGCTCTATACCATCGATTTTGGCCTGGCCAAGAATTTCCGTGGTGCGAAGCGATGTCGGCGCCGCAAGGGTCTCCCCTTCGGTGGCACTCTTCGATACGCCAGCCTGAACAATCACAACGGACGTGGTACGTAGCCTATGAGACGGGACGAATACTTTTCTTCTGACATTGTGACAGAACAGTCTTGGGGTGATGATTTGGAGTCTCTAGGATACTTACTGATATATTTCGCTCGCGGCTCGCTCCCTTGGCAGGGCTTAAAGGTTGCGACTACCGAGGAGAAGGACGAGCTGATCAAGAAGATAAAGATGAGCTTGTCTGCGGAAACGCTCTATGAGGGGCTCCCTAAGGAACTCGCCATATATCTCAACTATACTCGGTCGCTGGGGTTTGAGGACAAACCCGACTACGCATACCTTCGTCGGCTTTTTCGTCGCTTATTCGACTCCCAAGGATTCAAGCACGACAATGTATTCGACTGGACCGTGAAACGGTTCCACGAGATGCATTGTGGGCCAGAAGAGGATGAGGCCATGAAGGCAGGTATCCCGGAGGATGAAAACGCCGAAAACAATACCTGATGATCCGTCTGGATTCCTTTCCGTTTAGGGATTGCACTTCTAGGTATCCTGGTAAAGCGCCACGCATGCTACATACAAAATGCGTATCGAGCGAACGCGAGCAATTCTCAAGCGGGACTCGTAGTTTGCGTTGTGGGGTCCTAAGAAAGAGTTACGGTGTCCATGCTTGTCTTATATGATCTCTAGCTTTTAAGACATCTTAACCGGCAGTTCTGAGACTCGTACCGGCCCCCACCATAGCGCTTTATGTGAAATCCAGAATGCCCTGTGTGATATATAAAACTAGCTACCTGCTGTGGGACTTTGATGAATTCTTCAATGTCACGAGGTCTCTTGAACGCAAAGTGTACAGAAATGAGCAAAGTTTTTTTATAAATAAATAAATTTAAATATATAATATCATATTACAAAAGTATAGTATATTTTATATTTATGTAAAACTTAATTTAATTATATATTAATTATCTAAATCTGAAAATTAACTAGAATAGTTCTAATAATAAGACCTGACTTTCTAAACTCTTAGCACGTAATCTCACCACCCCGCGTTTATGACTGATACTTGTACGGTATGTGGGTGGTGGGGGTAGCTGGAGCCAGCCGATTTGCTTGATGCCAGTCTGACTCACAGTTTCATACTTCAGTCCTTCACAGATCCTTTTTCTCGCCTTGTCATCCATCGATCGCCACGACGTTGTCTCGACCGATTTTCCGTACGCACTCCGTGGGCCCGTCGCCGTTCGCCCGACGATTCTATTACACATTCGCAATGACCACCAACAGCGCAGGTTCTGTCAGCGAGGCAACTGGTACTCATGCCTCCGGCCAGGACTCGGGCATGCCCCCCGCCCCCGCCAAGGTGAAGACCGAGAAAGAACTCGAAAAGGAGCGCAAGAAGGCAGAAAAGCAGGCCAGGTTTAATCAGAAGAAAGTCGCCCAGGCTCAAGCAGCCGCCGCCAATGCGAACAAAACCAAGGAGAAGAAAGAGAAAGAGAAGAAGGCCGAGGTGGAGGTCCTACCCCCTTTCGTTGAGGACACCCCAGCAGGAGAGAAGAAGCGGCTTAAGCCCTTTGACAACCCTTACTATTCCTCATACCACCCTGTCGCTGTTGAGTCGGCATGGTATGCTTGGTGGGAGAAGGAGGGATTCTTCGAGCCACAGTTCACACCGGAAGGCAAAGTCAAGCCCGAGGGCAAGTTCGTCATCGTCGTGCCTCCTCCGAACGTCACGGGAGTTCTGCAGTAAGCCCCTTTGCTCATACCTCCAAAACCTAGCATGAGTATCACTAACGCCATGAACAGCATGGGCCATGCCTTGGGCAACTCACTGCAAGACCTGTTGATCCGCTACAACCGGCAAAAGGGAAAGACTACGTTGTGGTTACCCGGTTGCGACCATGCTGGTAAGATATCCGCTGATATGAGCTCGCCAAACGACATAATCTGACGGGTCCTAAGGCATTGCGACACAGAGCGTGGTGGAGAAGATGCTTTGGAAAGTGAAGAAACAGACCAGGCATGATCTTGGCAGAACAAAGTTCGTCGAGCTCGTCCGGGATTGGAAGGAGGACTACCACCAGAAGATCAACAATGCATTCAGAAAAATGGGATGCAGTCTTGATTGGAGCAGAGAGGCGTTCACAATGGTGCGTATCCAAAGCTTGTACCGTGGTTTCGACACTCATACTAAGCCCTCAACAGGATGAGAACTTCTCAGAAGCTGTCACAGACGTTTTTGTCAGATTCCACGAAGAGGGCATCATCTATCGAGCTAACCGTCTGGTTAACTGGGATTCCACGTTGATGACCGCCCTCAGCAACCTCGAGGTCGACAACGAGGAGTTGGCAGGACGGACACTTCTTCATGTTCCAGGTTACGAAAGGAAGGTCGAGTTTGGAATCATTGTTTATTTCAAATATCCCATCGAGAACTCCGAGGAAACTGTTGAAGTTGCGACAACCCGTCCCGAGACCATGCTAGGTGA
Organism: Neonectria neomacrospora; assembly: GCA_013756995.1. Taxonomy (NCBI): domain Eukaryota; kingdom Fungi; phylum Ascomycota; class Sordariomycetes; order Hypocreales; family Nectriaceae; genus Neonectria; species Neonectria neomacrospora. The sequence goes on along the minus strand of JABSTB010000838.1, from coordinate 45,933 downwards.
CAGTGGTATAGCTGTACACCCCGAGGATCCTCGGTACACCCATCTTGTGGGTAAGTTTGCTGTTCATCCGTTCATCAAGGGCCGGAGGCTTCCAATCGTCGCCGACAACTATGTCGACCGCGAGTTCGGTACGGGTGCCGTCAAATTGACCCCAGCGCACGATCCCAATGATTTCAACCTGGGTATGTCCCACAAACTGGAGTTTATCAACATCTTGACGGATGACGGATTGATCAACGAGAATGGCGGCCCGTACCAGGGCCAGAAGCGATTCGACGTTCGGTACTCCATCCAGGAGGATCTGAAGAAACTCGGCCTCTACGTGGACAAGAAGGACAACCCCATGACTGTGCCGTTTTCGGAGAGAACCAGGGATGTCATCGAGCCCATCATGAAGCCCCAGTGGTGGGTGAAGATGTCTCATCTTGCAGAGGAGGCGGTAAGGCCAAAGACCTGTAGACCCTTATGCCTTGTTTTGTTTGCTCATACTTGTCTTATAGGTTAAAGCAGTCCAAAACGGCGAGATCAAGATTAAGCCCGAGTCGGCGGAGAAAAGCTTCCTCCACTGGATGGCAAACATCAACGACTGGTGTATCTCAAGACAGCTATGGTGGGGACATCAGTGCCCCGTGTATCATGTTCGCTTTGAAGGAGAGGAGGACGATGAAACTTCCGAGAACAGGTGGTTCGCGGGACGAACTGAAGAAGAAGGTCTGGCAGTGACATCCTAACACTTGCTATGGGCGTCCAATGCTGATTAGAACACAGCCCTCGCTAAGGCCAAGAAGGCATGGCCGGACAAGAAGTTCGACCTGGTTAGTCAATACCCTTATCCCTTTCTTTGTTTACAGCAGTCGGAGCAGCAAGAGACTGTGTTTCCTCGTGAATACTCTGATCTCTCGGTTATCATTAGCCACAACCAATAACTCGGAGACTTACATACGCTCTAGGTTCGAGACGAGGATGTCCTTGACACGTGGTTCAGTTCTGGTCTCTGGCCTTTCGCAACTCTCGGCTGGCCAAAGGACACTCTTGATCTGTCTCGTCTATTCCCTACTAGCATCCTGGAGACCGGATGGGATATCATGTAAGTTTATTTCGGCATGCGAACACTCCACCGAAAGCGAACTTCCAGAGAGAGTTCCACCCCACCATGTCCACAAGGAACACCGGGAGAGGCTACCTGGAAAGCATATGCTGACTTGGAGCCCTACAGTCCCTTCTGGGTTGCTCGTATGATCTTCCTCAGTATAAAGCTCACTGTAAGTACAATGTCGACGCAAATGATGCCACTTATACTAGAGCGGCAAAACTCTGCGTAACCATCTTTTCCATGCAACGAACGGTATTGACTCGATGAACAGGGCAAGGTGCCATTCTCTGAGGTGTTCTGCCATTCTTTGAGTGAGCCCACATCCCTGACTTGATGCAGCTTACGATGAGCTGACCTTTGTGTAGTTCGTGACTCCGATGGGCGAAAGATGAGCAAATCACTCGGCAATGTTATTGATCCTTTGGACGTCATTCACGGGATCCAGCTCCAGGCTCTTCATGACAAACTACTTACGGGCAACCTTGCTCCCACCGAAGTCAAGAAGGCTACCGCGTACCAGAAGACTGCATTCCCGCAGGGCATTCCGGAATGCGGAGCAGACGCTCTTCACTTCTCTCTCGTCACCTACACCACGGGCGGTGGCGACATTAATTTCGATGTCAAGGTCATCCACTCATACAGGCGCTTCTGCAACAAGATCTGGAACGCCAGCAAGTATGTTCTCGGCAAGCTTGAGACTGTCAAGGACTTTGTTCCCGCGAGGCAGCGGGCTTTTACCGGAAACGAGTCTCTAGCAGAGCTCTGGGTTCTCCATAAGATGAACTCGGCCGTGAAGGCAGTTTCTGAGGCTCTCGACCAGAGAAACTTCATGAAGAGTGCCAACCTTGTTTACGCCTACTGGTACTTCCAGCTGTAAGCGGTCCCCAGCACGGGCAGCTCCTATGCTCGACTAACTGTTTTTCATTTAGGTGCGATGTCTTCATCGAGAACTCTAAGGCTTTGATCCAGGAGGGGTCTGAAGCTCAGATAAACTCTGCACTCCAGACACTCTACTCCGTTCTTGAAGGGGCTCTCGTCCTCTCTCACCCATTCCTTCCCTTCATTTCGGAAGAACTGTGGCAGAGACTGCCCAGGCGGTCGGGTGATGAAACGAAGAGTATCATGGTGGCCAAGTACCCTGAATGGGACCAGCAGTTCGAGAACCCAGGGGCTGAGGCTGCCTACGACATCGTTCTGGGCTGCTCCAAGGGTGTCCGATCCCTAATGGCCGGGTACGCACCCAAGGACGAGGCAAAGATCTTCATTCAGGCCTATGACGCAGCGTCGCACAAGACCGTGTCCGAGGAGAAGTCGTCGATCCGTTCTCTCAGCGGGAAAGGCGCCATGAAAATCGAGATCCTCTCGCCAGACCACGCCCGCCCTACCGGCTGCGTCGCCTTCCCCGTGTCCAGCGCCGTTTCCGTCTTCATCCACGTCAAGGACCGCGTCGACTTGGACGAGGAGATCACCAAAGCGACAAAGAAGCTGGAGAAGGCCCGCGCCGCTGTCCAGAAGCAGAGCAAGCTCGTCAGCGACCCGGCGTACGTCGAGAAGGTGGCCGTCGCAACGCAGGATGCCGACAAGAAGAAGCTGGCTGATCTGGAGAGCGAGGCGAATGGCTTTGAGGTTACCATTGAGCAGTTCAAGCAGCTGAAGTTCGAGTAAGAAGGGGACGGATATCGTCGACCGTAGGGGGCAGTAGGGCGGTGGATCTCACTCAACTTTTGTTGGTTTCGTGTCTTGTAGTTTTCTTCTCAAAAATCCGGTTGACTTAGTTGTTAGTCAAGAGGGGCAAAAATACACTAGGATTTCTCTTCTTTGCACCATAGAGCCATAGACGACGACGATATCGCTGGTCAAGCCACTCACCATCAGAAAAATAGGAGAAAAATGAAGAATGTGCCCGGAGTATGTGTTGGTTGACAGAGCTTTTGATGCCTCTGCTTCCTGATTTTGTGTGATGGATGACCCAGCTTTCCCTCGCGGACTGGCTTTGTTTTCTTCGGTCTTCCGTAATGCCTGGACGAGATATTCAAAAGGAACGACTTTATCCTTAGTGCTGCGAGAGCCATGAAGACGGGACAGAAACTACCACGTAAACTGTACTACCCGGGGATGCAGAGAAGCCCAGCGGTTGAGTGGTCAATGTGATGGGGTCATAGCGAGCCTTCTCAAGTCCACGGCTACAGTTACACCGCTATCCTCCTTCCGGCACGGCTTGGCTCAATATCCAGCTAGAACGAGCCATGAAATACGACTGTGCATCTGCCGTCGCCTGCGTATCCAACTCATTGCTCAAGTTGCTGGGACCCACGGGCCTTGCTGTCTTGCTGCGGCTCCCGCGCTCGGCCTCCTCCAAGCTACTTGAATTCTCTGTGAGATGCCCGTGAGCCGTAGGGGTCTGGAGCAAGTCCAAAAATCCTTCATGACAGTGCTCGTTTGGATCAAGTTCGGAGATTGACCTTGCGAATTGAAAAGCTTGATTGCATGCCAATGTCCAGGCTGGTTCGATGCCGACCGCAATGAGAGATATGCCGTAGCGCTATCCCGGCACACCGCATCGACTTGCTTGTCTAGTATGACCGCGATTAGATCGTGAACTTCTGGAGGCGTGGCCTCGAGCCTTTTCAAAGGTATATCGAGACTGTCGCCTTTTGCAAGTCCCTCGCATACCTCACGCGTTACAAGCACAACCCAGAGAAAGATGCCGCCTGATCTCGAGATGATTTCCGAGGCCAGCTTTTGACCATGCAGCGGAAAGGAATTCACAGCTAAACAGCCATGATGACACGGCTGAACAGGTAGCAATCAGCAAATGGGATCACAACTCATCACGTATTTGATGGCTACATGCCATGTGCAGTCAGTACCAAAGTACCGGATGAGATAAGAGGTACACAATCCCAAGAGGGGTAAGATGCAGCGTCACATTGGCTCTGCGGAGGTCTACGGTCGCTGAACGTCATGACGGAATTGGAGTGTTGGTAAGCCCACGAGGAATGAAGCTGCGATATCCAGTCTGTTAAGCTAGGCGCTAGACTAGCAAGCCACTTACCAACTCCATATGGCCAACAAGATACAAATTCTCACCTATACATTTTAAAATGTGAGCTTCTTCGTGTCCAAAAGCAAAAAAAAAATTCATTTCAGGTAATGAGCGTAAGCAAAAGGTCAAGCCCGTTTCCCCGCATTTCCAGCCTCGCGAGTCAAACTTCTCGATCTCGCCCTCACATTCGAAATACAGCCTGCCTGTAGCCATCAGATCTTCAAGCCCGGCTCTGCAGTGCCCTGAAGAGAGGTTAGCTTTGCTTCTTATACCAGGACAGGTGGCCGAACCTGCTCTTATACCAGGACAGGTGGCCGAACCTGCGCCTTAGTTCCCTTCGGTCCCAAGACGATGCATACCTCATCTTCGGGGCATTGGCAGGTGAGGATCAATAATTGTATGGCTTTCATCCATGCACGTCATTGGCACGTCTACTTGATCCGCCAAAGCCTTACTCTTCTTGACCGGACATTCACTGCCATTGTAGCAGCAGATGCTGAATCCTTGGTGGTCGGGCCTCCGACAGGAGTACCTGTGGTGCCATATCGTACACATCGGGCCTGGGAAATGATGGCAATGGTGTGTTGTCTTACTTGGTCAACCCCAAAAGGCTCAAATATTCAGGGCAGTCGGCGGTGCGATATATGGTAGCTGGTTGGGAGTTTGCTGAGGTTGCAATTGATCCCCCCGAACCGCAGTAGGACCCTCAGAAACGATTCAATAAATAGCGGTCTCTCAGCGATGCACACGTGCCTCTACATGAAGGTGACACGTGACACTATGATGTCTTGTCAGGTCTCTAAGGCTCGAGACGTCTCATCTTCTCAAGGCGATCCAATAAGTTGACGATGTCAAGTCCCTCTTGATCCCGTTCAGACAATGTAAAAAAGTATCCAATCACCATAGGACCCACACACTAGACTTAGGATGGCCGGAGCTTCTTAATCCCAGTCTTTGTTTCTCGCAGCCGGGGGCATATTTGGCCAACGGAGAAATACTGAGCTTGGAACAAGAAGGCTCGTCTTGTGTACTGATAAGATAGCTAGATGTACATAGCTGCAGCACAGGAAAACGTGCCAGGTAGTGTCCACATATTCTCTTCTCTATTAAGCGGTCTCCTACAGAGCTGAGACCAAGCAATACACTCAAATCCCAACGTCTTCCATTACCTTTTTATGAACACACAATGAACCAACACCAGACACCAGACATGAATGCCACAAACGCTCTGTTTACGCCAGATCCTAGCCTTACATCCTTGGTTCTATGATACAGTCGGCAAATCCCGATTCCCACAACCGCCTGATCCCCATCCTAATTCCTCGTAACAAGCAGGGTAAAATGGTGCCGACATAAACCCACTCCCGTCAAGTATCTCGTTCACACTATCGACGTAAACCCAGATCGGATGCCTGGTCTGCCAACTGCTCGCCATTATGTCCCTCCCTTGGCGAGCCATGGCCGTGGGCGGTTTTCCTTCCATTCCCTCGACGGAGCACTGCGACTACCCATGTCCTACTCTGGTCGTGGTCGCTTGGCACCGTGTGGGTTGCCCCAGTCGCCACCGCCGCCACCACCACCTTGGTTTTGGTTGAAACCACCGAACCCAGGGTTGAAGTTTTGAGGCATGCCTTGGAAGCCTAGGAGATTGTTAGCCATCAACACTCGGTAGGGGGAAAAGCAACTTACCAGGCATCCCGTTGGGACCCATCATCCCCATCCCCATGTTACCGCCCATGTTGCCGCCTATGTTTCCGCCCATGTTGCCGCCCATGTTTCCACCCATGTTTCCGCCCATGTTTCCGGGCATACCCATCGGCATCCCGCCCATGGCATTCATACCCATCATGCCTCCTCGGCCGCCTCGCATGCCGCCGGGGCTACCACGCATACCACCGCCCATCATGCCGCCGCGGTTGTTGAAGCCAAAGTTGCCACCACCACCGCCGCCCATGGGCCCATTGAAGCCGCCGCCCATATTGTTGTTGTATCCCATGTTGTTGTTAGTGTTGTTGAAGTTGCCCCTGAAGTTGCCCTGTCCCATGTTGCCTCGGCTGTACCCACCGCGCCCTCGGAAGCCGCCACCGCCAAAGTTGCCGCCCATGTTGTTCCCGCGGTTATTGTGGGTGTTATTGCTGTTGTTGTATGGGCCGCCCGTTGAGTGGTTCTGATCTTTGCCGCGGGCTGGCGCGTCCTTCGGTAGAGTCTTAAAGGGGTTGATCCCTGGGTTCCAGTACGACATGGAAACCTTCTTCATACTCGGTATGTCGGCCAGGACCTGCTCTATGCAGTGCTTAGTGGCGGTGGCCGCTTGAGGAGAGTCAAATTCGAGGTATGTTTGCCTACAGCGACAATTAGTCTGGTTGTCTTGGATACCATGCGCGTCCTCGCACGCCACTTACCCTTTACTCTTGCCGTTAACCTTGTGTTCGCTAAAGGTGATATCCTTAAGCTCGTCCTCACACTCAGCTTGTCTCGCCCAACCCCGGATGTCGTCATCCGTGGTCCACCAGTTAAGCTCGGAAATCATCAGCGCCGTGGTGGCGCTGGAGTCGACAGGTCGATCGTCCTCTTCCGACTTTCTCTTGATCCCTTGTTGAGAAGGAGACCGGTCGTCGTGTCTCTTGTTCCCGCCATGGGTATCTTGAAGTTGCTGTTCGTCCATTTGTTGATCATGGTGGTGGTCGTTGTGGCTGCCTTGCCTCTGTTCATCTCGGTGATAGTCTTGTCCGTCATCGCGTTGCCCATCCTGGTGCTGGTCGTTGTTGGCGTCGCCGTAGAAATCGATCTCAAAGTCTTCTTCGGCCATGGTGACTATGTTGAAGGACGAGACACAATTGCGTGCCGCGTGAGAGGGAATGAAAAGTGATGTGGGTTTTGCCCAAAAGTGCTATTAGTCTGCGAGATACACGAGTTGTCCTCTGGTCTTTGCACTTAATCATCAGCCTCTTATCGTTCCGTCGTCAAGGAGCCCAGCCCCTGGCACCAAAGAAAAACAGGAAGAACAACAAGACGGGCGGGAACTGGAAGCTTGCATATACGTACACTCCTCGGTAACAGGACAAGATGGAGGGTAATGGCTAAACCTCCACACGCGCGGACTCTTGGCTCGCAAGATCCAATCTTGAGGACGAAGCTCTATGCTCGCAATCCTCGACGTCTAGGCTCTGAGTATGATCCAAGCAAGGCTCAGGCACGGGCTCAGGTACAGGTAGGACCCGAGGGAACCAGATCCAGTGGAGTCACCGCAAGCCTGGCGAAACCAACCACTTCCACTCGGCGAGGCAAGCGCAGTCCCTCAATCGATCGAATCGGCGTCGCTATCTTGTCGCTGGAGGCGAGAAAGTCTGGAGGTTAGCGAGTTGTCGCACGTTGAGACGGGACAGGACCAATGGCGCTGGGCGGGTGTTTGGGGTCTCGTTTGGGGCAGCAGGACGAGCTGAGCTGACGACCAAGGTACCGAGACACAGGGAAGCAGCAGGCCCGGGAGAAAAATGCGCCGGGGAACGTCGAGGGAGTTACAAGAGTTGCGCAGTTGTATCCGGCTCTGTGCAGGAGATCGACGGCAAGAGACTCGAGGCTAGAACCAGTTGGGGTGAGAGGTTGAAGTGGAGGTGGAGGTTGCAGAATTGCACAGCTGCTCTTCGGCTTTGGGGGAGAGCTTCGCCAGCAGAGACCAGGCAAGGCCCAAAAAGCCAAACACCCAGTTCGGGCTGGGTCTGGGGGCGCGTCGTGCACGGGCCATGCCGGTGCCTTGGTGCCTTCCAGGTTCCGATCCCCAATGGAAAGTCTCCAACGAGTCTCCCAACTGGCAAGTCCCAGACTCGCAGCGGCCCAAAAAAAAGGATCCGCATTTTTGTCGTGGTTACTCACATGCTAGTGGCTGGTACCTTCCCCTCGGGACGGGTACGGACTTTTTGGACTCGCCATTTGTGCTTTGCTGCTGCCCCCCCGGTCGTACCTGCACCTGAACCGACTCCGGGGCGACTAGATAGAACCCGTCCGGAACAACACACGGCCCGCTCCCTCCTTTCGCGAAATCTGGCCTCCCCAATTGGAATCATTTGTTAACACGTCGCATGGGGAGCTTCTCGTTAGCGCATATCTGCCAGGACTCGATCCATCGTCCCCCTTTGCGATCCTCTCTTTCTTCTCACACGACTCTCGATAACCTTCTTCACCTACCCACAACCCGCATCACCATTCATACAACATGTCCGACCAGGTCCAGGAGCTTCTCGAGGTCCCCTCCGAGTTCGCCAGAGATGGCTACCAATTCATAAAGAGGTGCACCAAGCGTAAGTCATGATGGAGAGAGCCTGGCACCAAATCCTCCCTCGCGCACTCAAGACTAACGCTTTCTCTCCGGCAGCCGATCAGAAGGAGTTCCTGAAGCTGTGCCAGGCCGTCGGTGTCGGTTTCCTTGTCATGGGTGCGGTCGGTTACATTGTCAAGCTGAGTATGTTTCCCTCCCCATTCGCGCTCAAGCACCTCAGGGCCAGTCTCTAACCAAGTCTCACGCAGTCCACATCCCTGTCAACAACATCCTCGTCGGTGGTGCTTAAGCGATATTCTACCTGGCCAAGAAACGAAAACGGCAACGAGCTGTACGATCTGCGACGCGGTGTGGGCGTTGCAGACTGATCGAATGGAGGGATATGCGAACCTTGTTGAGTACAATGGGGCGGAGTTAAGGATCATGGCGGGCACGCGACATCTTACTGCACTGGAATTCTCGAAGCAGCTCGTATCGCGCTCGGGAGGGGAATGCGATTTTCGCATCCAGGAGGTTGTCCCTGAACTGATTGGGGAACCGCCCATCTCATTCTCGGGCGACTACATGAGGTGATAATGTACAAATATCCAACATCATTTCTGCAACATTTAAACCATTTAAAACAGGGGATACGGCGACGGGAGTAGCGCCGGGTCTTCCTTAAGAACATCGTTGACACTTCGTCCCATGGGCGGGTCTCCTTCATCGTCCATAGTGTCGCCAAATGAATGTACGGTACACGTTCCCCGCGCCATGTTATACCCGTTCCAAGCAGATGCTGTTCAGAGGTCAGCGGGAAGTCCAGGGTGATGAGGCCAGCACACTTACCAACCAGGACCGGGGCGTTGGGATGCCAACTGGCATCACGAACACAGGTTCCCCAGCCGCCAGGGTCATCAAGATGGTAGAAGCGGGACCGGTGATCGGCCGGCCGCGTTCCCATTGTTGCCCTCTTGACATCGATAGTCCCTGCCAGCGTGGCATCAATGTTCCAGATATATACCTTCCCGTCAGTGCTGCCCGAGTACACGTATCGCGAATTGGTCGAGGATGGCGGCGAGAAATGGCATCTAATGAGGGTCCGGAGCACCTTGTGGCCTCGGAACGTCACCAGAGAGTTGTCGTGGGGGTGAGGATCCCAGTCCTCGTCATCGTATGTGCCTCCTCGGTAGTCAAACCGCGTGTGTCGCACTCGATCAAGTTCGTTGAACCTGGCAGTCGACATGGCCATGCGCAGATCCCACAACTTCATACTTTGGTCTTTGCCGTTGCTGAGAATATAACGACCATCGCCCTTGCTGTCGATATATGTCAATCCTTCCCTGTGGCCAACGAATGCACCGGCTTCTCTGCTGTCTCCCATGCTTCGGCGGTCCCAGACTTTGATGGTCGTGTCGTCGGATCCGGAGTAGAGAATGTGCGGTGACATCTTGTCGGCGAAGCAGACAGCGTTAACATCGTCTTTGTGGCCTTCGATGTGGTGCAGGGTCGTCCGAGACTCAATGTCATACACCACGATTGAGGACGAACTCGTTCCCGCAACAAGCTCTCGTCCATCCCCTGAGAACCGGATCGACCAAATGCCAAAGGAAGTTCGCCCAAGGGCCCCTCGCCTGTGTACATCTTCGAGGTCCAAGGTGTAAGGGTCTCCCGTGTCGTTCGGGTCTGTCGGAGCTATCGAAACCACGGGTTGAATAGACGTGTAGGCGAGCCATTTGTTATCGGGGCTCAACGAGGCGTCCGTAAGGGTCCATTGGCCCCAGGGATAGCTGACCGTCTTGTAGTGTTTCCAGTTGTAGGGATTTGACGTGTCGTACATTCGAACCTTGAAGTCCTGGGAGCAAGCGAAGAAGAAGTTTCCATCGTCTGAAAACTGGCCCGAGTACACAGGGTCATTGAAATGAATGATTTGGTCCGCTCTGCTGTTCGGAAGCAAGCTCTGGACGGTGAGGTTAGCTGAAAGCCAAGATGCATCGCCATCAGTCAGCATACCTGAGTGACCAAGTCAATGTTCCTCTTCCGCTCTTCTCGGTCGCCCAAGCCCATCTCACGCTCCAACATTCGTTGGCCAATGCGTTTTCTGCTACGCCGCCAGTTGTAGTCGTTTGAACCAAAGACGCCGGATCGCATCAGCTTGATGCCTTCCTCACTGGGGATTTTGGGGAAGCGGTTTGGGTCTTTCGGTGTCCGCCGACTCTGCATTGGCCACTGAAGAAACTCAGCATCGCTTTCAGGGTCGTCTTGGAACAAGACGTTGGTAAGGTTCGGGTTGCGCATCAGGGCGAGAAGCTGGCCTCTGGTCAACATGCCCGTTCTTGCACCAGCTGCGTCTGTGTCAGCCTTCAGATCCTTGTTTGTAGATGGGAAGAGTGCAGTTACTTCGCAGCAAATTCAGGATGCGTTCTGCACTTTCGTCATCGTCTTCGTCCCCTTCGCCTTCACCGTCTCCCTCCACTTCCTCGTCGTCCTGGTCCTCATTCTCATCCAGGACAACGTAGAGGCCTCCATCTTCCCCCTCTGTCATGTTCATAAGTTAGACCGCGTTTCATGGGTCATGAGAGGCCCACTTACGAATGAATGTATCGTATTGCTCTAGCTCGTCCAAGTAGGAAGCATCGTCTTCGTCCTCGTCGTCCACCTCTTCCTCGTCGTTTTCCACGTCGTAGTACCAGACTGGAGCGGTTGTAGTTCCGCCCGCAAGGCGCTCCTGGGTCTCTTCATCGCCGTTGCTGGGACTGTTGCCCGCAGACAATGATTCCGAGCCCCCCACGCTGCCGGGCGTGGCCATGATGACTTTTGTTGGGGAGGTACAGTCAGGAATAAGGCTGGCGGGACGAGCGGCAGTGATAATGCTTGCTAAGCAAGGCGTGAAGAGGGGGAAGCTGTTCGCAGTGACGGCCTCAGGGTGGAACTCGCTTCAGCAAGTGATCCGTGAACATATGGTATATATAGAGCAAAGAAATGATATAGAAAATTATATTAGGCGGGTTTTTGACGGAGTATGGTAAGGTACAATCAATGACCAGTCAAGGACATTGATGGGAGAGGTGCATGCGTGAGCTCCGGAGCTTGTGACGACATGTGCCGGCGGAGATTAGATAAGAGACCTGGATAACGCTACCCTAAAGCTTCGGCATTTGGCCCGTCGGAGTTAAGCAGGTCAACACCATTTTGCCAAGGAACGTTGGACAAGAAAGTGATTCAGTTAAAGTGAGTCAACGTGCCTATAATGTACGACAATGAGTTCCTCTGGTAGCGGTGAATGAGAGACACGAATAATCATTTCATTAATCCTCATGATGAACCATGATCTTCATCACGACCATGGCGTTTGAAATAACAAAGGTTCACTTGATGGGAGGAAGCATCCGTCAAAGTACTCCGGTTAAAAGAGCACATTCGCGTAAGCACGTGTAGTCGTACAGTTGCAGAGGCGATTATGTTAAACTGACCTGGGATAGAGTTGTATCGAGTCGCATGAGCGTTGCATTGTTGGGTAATTTCGAGGGAGGGAGTGTTAAAAATAGCACTAGAACCTGGTTGGAACTCCGGGGCTGTGGCGCTAGAGTGAGATGGGCTGTGGCTTTATTACTGTACCGCGATGGTCGGGCCACGTCGCCACAGCCCCCAGACCACTGGGAAAGGAGCCTGGGGTGGGTTAGGTCGTCGTGGATAGGTACTGGATACCCAGTAAAGTACGAAGTAATGTTGGAATTACTACGAAGCATTCGTACGACCAGTGCAAATTAGCATGTAATTATCCCCTACTAGCACCTGTCATCTCCCTCTCTCCCTGGCCACGGTGCATCTCAGGCCTATTCTTTTCTTTTTCGGGGGCAAAGACGCCTCCACATCAGGTTACGAACACGGCCTTGGCCTTGCTTGGCTTGGGAATCTGTAATAATCTGCATCCGTAGTCGCCTAATAACAGCCTACGGCGTCCTGGCCGGCCCTTCCCTGCCCCTAAATCCACTCTTCAATCCAATCCCACCCAGTCCATTCCAATCCGTCCCCTCATCCCTTCTCCTTCCTCTCTCCGTCCTCTCTCTTCGTCATCTTTCAGGACTCTCCTTGACTTGTTCTTGTCTTGCTTCTCGCGGGTGTCGTCTACGCCCACGGACGAACTTCCTCCTTGCATTGCGTTGCGTTGCGCAGGTCGTCCGTTGTCCGTTGTCCTTTTCCTTTTTCCTTTTGCCTCCTCCCACTTTCCGCCTCCTAGTCCGTGCCCGTTCTTGTTAGCGACCGCGTTAGCGACCACCAAGACTCGACCCCCCAGAACTCCTCGACTCGTCATCATCACCATCCAGTATCCACGAGCATCGTCGCCTCTATCGCACGCGACCACCCGTTCGTCCATCGCAACTGCCCATCGCCTCTCCTAGAGGCCGCGATCGCGCAAGTGCTTGCGGCTTGCAGCGTCTCCCACTCACGAGCATCGACGTTTACAACTGTCGCCCATCATGAAGTTCAGAACCAACCACTCCGCGCTGCTCCTCCTTCTCCTCCCCGCCCTTGCCAATGCCGCCACCAGCTTCCCGCAGGACCCAGCGCCCGTCGTTGCCCCTCTAGACAGCATCGATCCTATTGTTCCTCCCAGCGCCAAGCGACACGGTGTTCCCACCAAGGACGCGCCAGTCGATGGCAAGGATGGGAAACCCCATCTTGGCCCCTTTGTCGACACTGACGGCGTGAAGGGGACAGCCGAAACGAACCAGAAGAGTCTGCCCCCACTTGAAGGCCGACCAGACGATCCAACCATTGTCGATGGCAAGAAGATTCCCGAGACCAACGACGGTGTCATGTTTGACAAGAACCGCGCCTATGCCGAGGAGGGTACCACTGGCCTTGAGGGTGGCATGACTGAGAAATCCAAGGCTAAACAGGCCGAGGAGGACCGTACTGGCGAGAAGGCTGTCACTCAACCGCCGCCCCCGAAGGAACAGCCGCTTGCACCACACGGCGATGAGAAGAAGATTAACGACGTCGCTGAGAAGGAAGTCCCCAAGACCTCTGAGAAGGATGATGACACGGGTTTCACTGGGTTGGATGTAAGAACCGGCCGTAATCCACTCTAACCCAAGTTCTGGGTGCTGACACCTGACTAGAAGCCGGTTGACCTCCCCGAAAGGCCTGACGAGCAATTGCCTCCCATTCCCGATTCTGTTAATAAGAACCATCTGGACCTGAACAAAGGAGGCTCATCCGCGGGCAAGGCCGCTGATGATCATGATGACGAGGAGGGCATCATCCAACCCTTCCACTCGTTCATCCTTTCCTTCACCATGATCATTTTCTCCGAGATTGGCGACAAGACCTTCCTGGTGGCCGCCCTCATGGCTATGAAGCACGATCGGATGGTTGTCTTCACCGCCGCCGGTGGTGCTTTGGTTGTCATGACTGTCCTCTCAGCCGTGATGGGTCACGCTGTCCCTGCTCTCCTTCCTAAACGCCTAACCAGTTTCCTTGCTGCCATCCTGTTCTTCGTCTTCGGAGCCAAATTGATGCGAGAAGGTCTCCAGATGGACCCCAACGAAGGTGTCTCGGCTGAGATGCACGAGGTTGAACAGGAGCTTGCCCAGAAGGAGAAGGAGATGGGACGAAAGCGAGGTGACTCGGTCGATGCTTATACCCTCGAGATGGGACTGAACGGCAGGAGGTCAAGGACTAACAACCGATTGATCTCGCCCCCTCGGTCGCCCTCGCAATCCCCAGTTCGGGGCTCTTCTAATGGCTCGGGCGCTCTTTCGAGCTTGCTTCACGGCGCAAACAACCTGCTCTCGCTGCTTTTGAGCCCGGCCTGGGTCCAGACCTTTGTCATGACCTTCCTTGGCGAATGGGGTGACAGAAGCCAGATCGCCACCGTCGCCATGGCCGCCGGCCAAGACTACTGGTGGGTTACACTTGGCGCCACGGTCGGCCATCTCCTTTGCACTAGCATCGCTGTCATTGGTGGTCGAGCCATTGCCGGTCGTGTCAGCCTTAGAATTGGTGAGTTCGGCCGCATTTGGATGAATTAACGTTTCCTAGCTAACTCGCTGTAGTCACTGTTGGTGGTGCCGCCTCTTTCCTCCTCTTTGGTTTCATTTACCTCCTTGAGGCCATATATAGCTAGTGGGTGTAGATTCACGGCTCTTCAACCATCAAGACATGCTACAATCCAACGGACCATGACCCCAGCTCTCACCTGGGGCGCTTCTTTAGCCACCCTAGGCTTATCCATTATAATCTACAAATCACGGCTGCTCGACGAAATCGGGGTTTTCATCACCCAGCAAGAACAATGCCACCCAACGGACCTACAGGAATTTGATTTTGGCGTTTTTGCTGCCTCCCTCTTCTGGACAGGATCAACACTACTGTATAATACAACTAGTTGAGGCTTTCTCCCCGACTCCACTTCTCGCCCATCGTTCTGCGACGGAATTGTGCTTGAGCGCGGTGAGGTCGTGTTCGGGTACTACACAACAGGAGTATCATAGAAGAAGCAAAGCAAGGAAGCTGGGACAGGGGAATTAAGAAAGAGAAAATATGAGAAATTAGAAAAGGATGGCTTGTTGAAGAATATACGCGACAAGGCGGAGTTTTAGGTGATGTGGTTTTACATCGGACGGGCTGCTACTGGATGGGACTAAACGAAATCGGATGCAGTTGGCTTGTATCGGATTTCGGAGGGATCAATGTATAGCACAGGCTGTGGGATCTGGGACTGCAGATATCCATTGTATGACCCAAAGATAATGTCAGAGTTCATGTTAAAGTCGATTGATCAACATTAGCCATTTGCACTTTTTACTCAAATGAATTGTTGAACAGCTTCACAACGACTGGCCCAAATGTAAGCACACAACAGTTTTGCTTATTTAATCTGAGAGAATCTCCCTGCCCATTCCAGATAGGTATTGTCGACCTCCCAACTCCATTCGTGCATCTGTTTAGCAAACCCCCATACCGGAAATATCCCTCCCACCTACATCCGTATCCCAAGGGAAACTAAGCAAACAACCTCTGCTCGTACAAAATCCGCAACGGCGATAGTCCTGTGGCCGTTTTCAGTTTCCCCCACTTCCCCATTCTTCAAACAAGCCTGGTTCATTAGCTCAAGTCAACCTGAGCAAGTGAGAAGCAAACGTAAAGATCCGTAAGCAAGAAGCCGCGAGCAAAAGGCCCTGATCAAGGAAGGATCGCAATGGGCGAAAGCAGTAGATAAACACAGAAAGTGAAGGAAAACCCCCAAGGACAGAGGGACGCGAAAAATTACAAGTGCAAGTACATCAAAGGTACATGTGTGGTATCCGACACAGTCTGTTTCGTACTCCATATATTCCAACATGCGTTGCATGGGGCCGTCGTCGACAAGGTTCCGTCCAACTGGTTGATATAATTTCCTTCCAAGTATATATATGCTGTGCTTCCGTGAAATGTCTCCCTCCATCTTCAGATTTTCGTTTCGTCTCCCTTATCGTTGTTTCGTCAAGACCTGCTGATGCGGTCGGGTATAAGCCTCAAAATGAGCGCTCATCGCTAGTCCTCGTCCTCTTCGTCAATAGGGGCTGGTGTCCGACGCTCCGTCCGTCTCTTGGGTCGCCGGTGTCTCGAGCTGCTGATGTTGCTGGCCGAATCATCCGGCATGATGTCTCCTTCATCGTATGCCCATTCACTGTCGCTTCCCTCGTTTTCACTTCCCATTGCCCACGCGGGCCGTTCGTAACCCGAGCCTTGTGAGTTGCCTGAGCTGGGGCCAGGGAGAACATCAATACGGCGACGATTTTGGAGGTTCTGCATCAGACCAACACCACGTTGGCGGAGAGCCGTCCGAACCGTCTCTGCCCTAAGATGAAGCTTCTCAAAAGCATCCTCAAGGCACTCCATCCCCTTGTAGATCTCACGCTCAATCTCCGCAAGGGCTGCCATCTCCATCTCCTCGTCGTTCGAGACTGCTTGGCGACCAGGTGCAGCTGAGGACTGAATGCTCACAAATGACGCCGGGGTAGCGCCCCGTGAGTACACGGAGAAGGGTGTTGTGTTTCTCGATCCAAATCCAGAAGGTCCTCGAGGCCCTGGGCTCATGGTTCGTGTATGGTAATAGCCGCTGGCCGGAGTGGCTCCTCTCGACTCCATACCTAAAGGAACATCCTCGTCTGCACCTGACCAAAGGAAGCCATCAAACCGACCCGATATCAGAATCTCCCATTCGGAATTGTTGATGTTAGATAGCGTGACAAGCAAATCGTGGGTATGGGGGTTTTTGATGAGATACATGGCGGACTCGGCGTCGCGAGGGACCTGCGGCAACCGGTAAAGTCGCTGCAGGGATAGACCTGTTTTGATGAGGAAGTCGTTTCGTGGTCTGTGGACTGGCGTCGGGGCACGGCTTCCTGGTCGAACCTCTCTTGAGCCATTTATCAAGGAACTGAAATATGGACGATCCTCGACGTCAAGGCTAGTCAGAATAGCAAAGGTTAAAGTCTCATCGTCTACGTCCTGAGGTGGTGGAACAGGCGTCTCTGCAGTAGTTGACAGCCACCGATCGACGGCAGATCTGACCTTTTTCGTTTGGCGGAGGTAGTGTTCTCTAAACTCTTCCGCGATATCGGGGTCCAGCTTGACAGGAGATGCAGGGCGCGCAGGAGTCTCAGCAGAGATTTCGGCGGCCTTGGTGCTAATCTCAGCGAGATCGAATGGAGGCCACTGGGGAAGCTCGATTCGGCCGCTAACCCACTCCAGAACGTCTCCCCAAGTTAGGCCTTGATGGATTTCATGGGCTGTCTCACACATGACACAAGAGCAGCCATTCGGGGGCAGATCGCGGGAGAAGACGTTCTCGAGCCGGTCGAGAAGTCTCCTTGCGACGGAGCGATGACCAGTAGCGACGGCAATCGAGCCCTGCTTTCCGAGGACGGTGTTGTACTGGTCAAGGAGGTTGAAGAAGGGAGCGAACAGGGTGTCTGCTCCAGCAAGGGGTGGGTTGGATGGGCGCGTGCCGTTTTGTCGTGGGAGAACTGCTAAGAAGTTCTTCGGCGCAGGGTATGAGAGGCCGCCATTCTGCAGCAGGTAGTCCACGCGTGGGATATCGGCGGTGCTGAGAGCAGGCGGGGGAGGAGGCGGAGGCGGAGGAGGAAGACCGATGAAACCAGAGGCAGGCGTTGCTGTTTTCGAGTGCAAGTTCGAATCAATGTCGTCAACATCGATGACTGAAGGCGTCTCGGGCTTGTTGTTGGGGTAGAGGTTGGATGGGGGAAACTGTGGTGCCTGGGTTGGCGTTTTGGGCGACGAGCCCTGGACACTTGAGGGTGAAGACTCGACCTCATCCGGCTCGAGCCTCCTGTGACTTCGGGTCGATGATGTTCGCTTGACACGGGATGAGCTGGAGGCTCTGGAATCGGAGCGGAGCTTCTCGTGGGACCTTATGGCTGGGGATTTGACATAGGTTGCCTGGCTTGACGAAAGGGATCTGCGGCTGACTCCAGAGCGGTCTTCGTTGCGGGACGCAGATCGGGAGAGGTTTGAGGTTCTCGACTTCGACCGACTTAACCCTTCGTCATTGAGAATCTCCTCTTTGTGAGCATCTTCCTGTTTGGGTTCTGTTGCTGAAGCCGCTTCTTTTAGGACATCCTCGACCGGTATCTCTAACCTTGGAGTCCCCACTCTTTGGGCTTCCGCCTTTGGAGTCTCCTTACCGTCATCTGGAACCTCCTCGGCTGTCTTCTCGGCTCCTTTCTTATCGGCGTCGAGATCGGTCTCAGGTGGACTGGGTGGCCGATCGGCTGTACCATTTGCAGGGGAAGATTTGGGGGCCACATCTTCACCACCGGGGCCGCCTGTGCCAACGTCGGTCGTATCAGGGGTCAAAGGATTGTGTTGGGGTACGGCGAGGGATTCGCGGCTCTGGACGGCCTCCTTGCTATGGGCCTTGCTGAAGCTCGGGTATGGCATGGAGATGCGAGAGGAGAGAAGGGATGTGGCAGCCATGGAACCGGTCCTGGTTATGTCGGTCCTGGTCATGTCGGACGCGGTGAGGTCGCTCGTTGAAGCCGCCCGCGTACGACGGTGGCGGTCCTCTCTGTCTTTGTCGTCGCGCTTGCGGTGATGACGGCGGCTCGAGGTTTCGCTGCCCTCGCTCAGTTTGCTCTTGGAGGAGCGAGATGATCGGTGGGGACGGCGCTCGCCATCTCGATCTCGGTCGCGATCCTTGCGGTCTTTGCGTTCAGACTTGGTTCGTCGGGTGGTTTCGCGCGGCGGCCGGTCGTCGGGGACCTCGACGTCACGGTCCTTGGTGGACATGGTGGACCATGGAGGGAAGGGAGGGCAGTTGGAAGTCGGTTTGTCGTCGATGAGCGGTGGAGGCGATTTGAGAGAAGTGGAGATAGGCACGATGTACGGAAGAGGTTCTGTTGCGAAAGAAGGCGAAGGAAAGAAAGAGGTAATAGTAATGATGAGGTGAGGGCAAAGTTAGGACGAAAAGGTGAGGTGAGGTGAGGTGAGGGGATAGTTAGGTAGGTAGGTAGGTAGGTAGGTAGGTAGGTAGGCCGCAGGTACGGTAAACTGGAAGGAGCGTCCCGACTCGGACTGATGAGGCTTGAGCTTTCTGCCTCCTTGAGTCCTTCGCTAGCCAGTCGGCTGCCTGTCTCCGGGGCTGGGCCGCTGATCGGGCCAGGCCTTCAGGCACTTAAATGGTACCCGGGGACCGCCTGGAAACAGGAGGGACCCAGTAAAAAGGCGCGCCCGGCTCAGGCTATTCTGTGGCTGCTAGCTCCCCAGCCAGCAGAATAAAAATGGGCGAAAATGGAAATGGAAATGGGACAGGGCAAGGGACGGGTACGATGGCTGCGGGGCCTGTGCTGAAGCCAGGAGTTACTGATGGCAGAATATGGTGAGTGAATGAAGAAAGGATTGATTCCGTTCGTGATTGAAAGCTGCAAAGATGGCGATGACGACGCCGCCCGATGATGAAGATTGTGAGTGCGGGAAGTGCAGCTACTGGGTTCCAGCTTTGTCGTCATGAGGTGGCCACGCCACACCCACCATCGCATCCCCCAATCCCTTCACCCATCCATCCCTCCATCTTCGGGACGCAGCCCAAAGCACGTCTAACACACCACAGCGCGTGCAGTGGTGCAGTGCAGTGCAGTGTGCGCGAGAGTCTCAGTACCTGTAGAACGGAGCCAAGCAGCGCGACAGAGGTCCCTTGTGGAGCACTGAAGACCTTCACTGCGCCTGTCGCAGGGCCACGAATACAGGGGCCTGCGCCGCAGGGTCTACATGCGAGGTCGGCCAATCAGGAGCCGGCCCTGGCACGAGTCGGGCTTTGCCAGTGGAGAGGAGAGCGTTGGTGTGGTGTGAGACCCTTGAGCGCTCTGTGCCCAACCAGCCAACCACCCGACCTGCTAGCCGCCGGCCTGTGGGAACGCTCAGCAGTCAGACAATCAAGCACTGCACGAAGTAGGTAGGCACTTTAGCAGTCGACAGCGTGGATGAGGGCATCCATGGGCACACACGGGATGGGATGGGATGGGATGGGATCGATACACAGCCCGCCACTTGTGCTTCTCACCGTGTATCTTCTCGTATTGCCTCAACCGAGTCGAACCACGAAGTAACACCTAGACCACCTTCTCACACCGACAATGCCATGAATACCTAATCACACATGTCATCAATGGGCATGACATCCATCCGTCTAGGTATAATGTACCCTACCTAAGTATTTCTTGCAGCACCTCAGAACCAAGCAGCAAGCCTTCACATGGGACCCCAGACACTAGTTGCAGCCTTAAACGCGCAGAGCACTGCGACTCCACGACACAGCACATGCCACGCATGCAATCTTCTCTGGCCCTTCTCTCGTCTGCCATCATCTTCCACAGTTCCCAAGTGCCGCCGTTGGCGGTGGGTGGATGCCCAACTCGCTCCACTTCCCTGCTCTCTCCTCCATCGATGTCACGTTCACATGCATGAGCGAGTCACTCCCGTCTATTCCAAACCCCAGACGCAGGTCGGGCCTAGATATCTCCGAGTCCGTACCTATTTTTGCCGTGCAGGTAAGTGGGCATTGAATAGTAGATAGGGAAGGTCAATTTAGGCATTTGGACAACAGGCCAAGGTTAAGCGCGCCGCCGCGGTTCTGTCACTCACCACACCACCACACCCACTGTCTCACCAATACTACACCGTCGTTTGGGGGCCGGGCGATCATACAGCGTGATATGCTTCGTCGACGCAGGTGTTCATGGAAAACTTCTCAAGATATGTGACCGTTTCTTTGTTCTTGAATATCTCTTTGAAGTCTTGTCTGACATATCTATCTCGGTCTGATTTCTATCAGAATCCTTCTCTTGCATCCCGGCTCGGCAAACATACAGAAGCCGCTGTTCTAAACCACGCGCTGCTATGAACAAACCCAGTCCATCCCTTGAATGCAACATGTACATTCAGCAAACATTCGCCCAAATTCTTTTCGCCTTCTTTCATAAACGCCAATATGTGCATCACCTTCTGCCGCAGAATACAAGTTCCGCCATAGCCGTCTCGTGATTTGGTCGTTGTCAATCAAGCAAGTGTCCCAGTTTGAAACCGACTCTTAACTCGAGTCGGGCCATGATTCCCCCACATTTGGTCTTCTTGCACGATTTGCTTAGAAGCGGTCGAGGAGACCACGGCTCTCGAGGAGCAGGATAATCTCGTGCACAATGGAGCGCACGTCCTGCTTCTCAAGGCTGACAGTCAGGTCAGGCTTGGCGGGGGCCTCATAGGGGTCGTCGACGCCGGTGAAACCCTTAATCTCACCCTTGCGCGCGGCGGCGTAGATGCCTCGTCGGTCAGTCTTCTCGCAGTACTCCAGGGAAGTGGCAACGTGAACGAGGAAGAAGGGACCCGACCTCTCGACGAGCTCGCGGGCCTGCTTGCGGGCAGCGTCGAATGGGGCGATGGGGGCAGCGATGACGGCGGCACCGGCCTTGGTCAGCTCCGACGCGACAAAGGCGATGCGGCCAATGTTGAGATCGCGGTCCTGGCGGCTGTAGCCCAGCTCAGACGACAGCTCGTGTCGCACGTTCTCACCGAGCAGCATGGACACGGGGCGACCACCACCCTGCATCAGGGTGACCTGCAGAGCGCGGGCAATCTGGTCCTTGCCACTGTTCTGGAAACCAGTCATGAAGACGGTGAAGCCCTTCTGGGCAGGAAGGGGGTTCTGCTCGCGCAGGACCTTGACGACCTCGGGGTACGAGAACCAAGAGGGGATCTCCTTGCCGGTGCGGAGGCGGTTTCGCAGCTCGGTACCGGAGATGTTGAGAGTGCGGGTGCCCTCGGGGATCTCGTTGACGGGCATGTACTCGTCGCTGTCGGGGAGGTAGATCATCTCCTGGAACTCGACCATCTTGATACCAAGCTCCTCCTGGAACTGCTGGACCAGGTGCTGGGCATCGTAAGGGCCGTAGTGATCCTTGCCGCTCTTGTTCTTGCCAGGACCGGCGTGGTCACGGCCGACGATGAAGTGCGTGGCACCGTGGTTCTTGCGGATGATGGCGTGCCAGAGGGCCTCACGGGGACCACCCATGCGCATGGCCAGGGGAAGAAGGGCCAGGGCGGCCATGCCGTTGGGGTATGTCGGCAGGAGAGCCTTGTAGACGCGGACGCGGGTGAAGTGGTCGATGTCACCGGGCTTGGTCAGGCCGACGACGGGCTGGATGAGGACGTTGGCCTGCTGGGAGCGGGCGGCGCGGACCGTCAACTCACGGTGAGCACGGTGCATGGGGTTTCGGGTCTGGAAAGCGACGACCTTCTGCCAGCCGAGCTTGTTGAAGTGAGCGCGGAGCTCAGAGGGAGTGACTGTGAGTTGGGAGGTTAGCTACTGGATCTCAAGAGGGGCCATTCTCGGTCGGGGTGGAGCTTCTCACATCGCAGGTCGAGGAAGTCGTAGTGCTCCAGGCGGCTGATGGCCTCGAGCTTGCCACCAACGTAGAACTCCTTGGCGGCCGAGAAGAGGTACTTGACACCGGGGTGGGTGTCGTCGTCGCTGCCGAAGACCAGCTTGGCCTCCTTGACCCTGTAGACTCTCCGTTAGCTGGGTCCTTTCTCCCTTTCTCGGCAATTGGAGCCACCTACTTGTCGGGCTGGTAAACATCCTCAACGGTGAGGATGGCGAGGTTTCGGTCGTCGCGGAAATCTCGGAGGGTGATGCGGGCACCGGGCTTGATGCTCAGCTTGTCGATGGTAGCCTGGTCAACGTCGAGGTTGATGGGCATGGAGAAGAGGGCGCCATCGGCGAGGCGGTTGTTCTCAACAACGCTGGAAAGACCAATTAGCTTGGATTGGTACACTAAGATCCGATCTCTCAAAAACATACCCATTGTAGTCCTTCTCGGTGAGGAATCCTGTGAATAAATCGCGTCAATGGCGGTTCTCGCAATTCTTTGACCGAATCTGGGGCTCGGCGCAGGTGCGGGGGCGGGGCAACACCGCCGTGCAGGCGTCATGGCATCCCGCCGGCGAAATTTCGGTGTGGAGCAGGTGAGGCACAGATCAAGGAGGGAAGCATGCATACCTTCGAGGGGAGAGAAGCCACCATTGAGGATCAGCTCGAGATCGCAGAGGTGACGCTCAGTCAGGGTGAGGGCAGAGAGAGTCTCAGCCTCGGCCTCGAGCTCGGCCTGGCGGGGCAGGTCGCGAGCGAAGAGATCCTTAAGGATGCCGCCGTGGGGAGCGTTGGCCATTGTGATGCGTGTGTGTGTGGTATGAGTTGCTAGAGAAGGAGGAGAGGTCTGGATCTTCAAGACTGGGCCGGGGACGGGGCACAGGATCTAGAAGAAAAAGTCTGAGACTTTATAGATGGCGAGGGCAGAGACCGCAGAGCACGCAATGGTGGGGGTTCGAGGGGCGTTTTGCACAAGGTGTGGCCTGGCAGGAGGATGTATGAAGAGAGAGAAAGAGAGAGAGAGGAGGAGATAATCGAGAGACGGAGCGGATGGAGAAGAGTAGAAATAGAGAAGGACCTGGAGATGGAGGAGGACTGGAAGGCAAGACGGCGGCGAGGGGCCCTTGATTTATCATCTACTACCGGCACCCTACTTGAATCCGGTCCCTGCTTTAAAACTGCCACTTGCTGGGGGGAGGGAAAAAAAAAAATTGCGTGGCCATACCACGGCCATGCCATGAGTGACGCCGCGCGGGCGTGAGGGCGAGCGAGGGCGTGGGTGGACGAAATCGAGCACCCGGTGCGGTACCTCTGTCCACACTCCGTCCACATTCTGACCGTCCCCCCGTCCACACGGTCGCCGGGAAAAAAAGATGGGGATCTCGCGATGACGTGCTCGGGACTTGAGGCTTATACCTGCCGCCCGACGGCCCTCGAGGCCAATGAACGGGTTTGGTTGCCGGTAAGGACTGCGCTAGGTGCTTCGGAGCATCGCTCTTCGGCCGGAGTCGTGGAGGGCGCTGGGCGCGAGAGACTGCTGCGTCGCGACGGTGATGGGTGTTGGAAGGGCAGGATTCGTGGACAGCCGCCGCGAGTTGATAGCCACGTATGGTTCGTAGTGTTAGTAAGGGGCGTTCGCTGCTGTGCACAGCCAAGGGTTAATTACCCGCAAGGCACGTTGGCACGGCTGGTACCTGAACTCACGGGCCGTCGCCGCGCTGAGCGAGTCGTCATCAGTGGCAGGGGAGCCGCCAGGCCCGCGGATATGGATGGATGGCTTGGCTCGTAGACTCCCCGAGCTGGTTCTGAGCCTCCCGTCCCCTGGAGCCAGTCTGAGTCTCCCCCATGCCACATGGGTGCTGTAGCGACCAAGCGGGCATCCACTCGTCGGGGAGAGGCGTCGTGTTACTGTGCATGGCATGGCATGGAGGGGCATCCCACGCCTGGTGGTGTGGTACCATGCCTCGAGGGCACGGGGTATTGTTTCAATTCTTATGACTCTGCCGTGAGGATATTTGGTACAATTGGTAGACAGCTTGTGTTAATACATACGATCTGGATTTACCATGCTATCGAGTTTGTGCCCTTCCAACCATTACGGAGCCTTGCGGATCGGTGCCGTTGCTAGGGCCGCCGACTACAGCGGTAGTTCCCCGAGGCGCGGCTGTCGGGCGATCGCCCGTGGCCGACCCCAGAGCCGTTCCATCGTGCATTTTTCGATGCCAGGTCCTAAAACACCAAAAGTCCCTTAGTAATCCCGTCTTAGCTGGGATCTTTCTTCCGATACTGCATATCTTGACGAGCTTTGCTTGGGCCTGATTCCCCAACTCGAGCCGCGCAATGCGTGCCAGTAAGTGCGTTAATGCCTCTGGACACCGGGTTTCGATCCAAGCGACTGCTGCCACGCACGGATCGCTGCCAAACACCTTTGATGTTCGTGGGCATCTATTGGCCCCTCACCACGGTGAACCGCCCGCTGTTTGATTATGATGGCACACCCACTGCCGATCCACGTTGCTTGATGTAGATTGTCTCGTCCTAGATATCTCAAGGGGGTTTGCCCTGGCCTTCATTCCGACTTGGTACGCAATCCTGTGGACTCTCTCGGATGATTATATCTCTGGAGCCGCGCGTTACCTGGTCCCGGCGGACGAGGAGTCGTGGACAGCTGATGTAATGTCCAATTTCTCTTTCTGATAGTCGAGAATCCCTGAATTAGACGGAGGCATCCAGTGATTTGTAGCTAACTTGCAGCGGGAGTCGTCGCGTCGTGCTGTTGCGCAAATGTTGGTGGTACCTAATGGAGGTTGACGTTTTCCATCACCGCCATCAACTCATCATGGGTGTGAGGTAAGATTGTCCGTGGGCCGCGGCTACTAGTGCAACACAGGTGCAGATGCAATCCACCTATAAACAGAAACACCAGAAGACGCAGCAGAGCGGCCATTGCAAATACCTCGTACGTAAAATGCCCACTCGAGACTGCGACATCCGAATGTCGCAATGGCGTCGCAGGCACCTCGGCCATAAAGGTGGGCTGGCGACTCCCAACCTTGAATCCGGAGACGTTTATAATATTCGTCGCATCTGCCGACTAAAAGATCGCCCAGTGGGTGCCACTACCAGGTGGCGACCCAGTCTACTTACATACAAGCTCGGCGGAACGAAGAGATCCAGACCCAGAAAAGAACCCAGCTTTTCTTCCTTCTAAGGGCTGTCGCCAGTGCCGGAGAATCTCCAACGAAGAAGCCATCACCAACTTTTCGGACATCGCCAATTGGCCTGTCGCGGCAACGGTAGCGGAGGCCAGCCCCTCCACACCACACCATCAGGACGTGGGATGTGGCAACCGAAAATCCAAGAGGGGAATGGCTCCGAGGAAACGGGCAGCCACTTCTGCACACATCATCTGTGAGAAACTTGCGCCATCACCAGCCAAGGCCCGGCCAGAATCCGACCCCATCGCGACGCCGCACACAGCACGATGATGCGGACATGGTTGGGTGAAGGTTACCTGCCGATGGCCCGAAGCGATTTGTCCGACCTACCGCTGCCTTGGGAATGGACGAAGTTCTTCCTGGGATTGGGATGGACACGATGGCGTCAGTCGCGGCGTTTTGTCGTCGACGATGCCAAGCTGCACGGTTTAGCGAGTAATGTGCATTCTCGCCGTGATTGGATTTGAGATGGGCGTCTCCTCCCATTCTACAGTCTGCTGATATGGTTTGGTGTTGTAGATATTTTATCCCGAGTCTTGGCCAAAAGCATCTCGCGGCCATCCCGTGCGGAGTTAAGCGAGAGCCAAATCCAGCAAACGAGGTTGGGGGTGGAGAGTACAACACTCTCACCCAATCGCTGCAGACTTTACGAACTCTCGCTGACTTTGGCATGAGTTGAGCAATGAGTCGGTCGTTGCCTGTGTCCCATACTTAACAGCATAGGCCACTGCGCAGGGCCCTTTATTACAATAGCGAGCGTCTGGCTGCCGCCCATCCGTCGTCTGCTTACCTTAGGTATGCTTCGTAGAGCGACGAAAAGGACGATGCTGCATCACAACGCAGGATCCAATCTTTAATCTAGTGACGGATGCGCAGCACTTCATCTATGTAGCCGTTTACACGCTGGACGCCAGTGAACCTCCATACTACTTGGTAACAGTTAATGGCACAAGAGGAACACGCTGCAACAGACCGGAAGATGGCCTCAAGTCTTATTTACATTATCCAGCCAGCCACGGCGATTCAAGCAATTTACTAGCACTAGGGCGATCCTCTGGCTCTAGACTCAACATCGACCCAAAAACGTCAATAATCCCTTCCTGCCCGAACCCGAATGGTCGGCATGGCTGATTTGTTCCAGACCGCACGGCGGGAAGGTTGAGGGTTTAAGAAGATGGCCTGCACACGTCAGTGACTGTTTAGGAGAGCGCAGTGCCGGTGCCGAGCAGGCCCAATGGGACATCTATGCTGCCGGCGTCAAAGTATCGATCTCGGTTCTTGGATCGATCCAACGAGCGTCTGGGCACACTGCCAAAGACAGCGGTAAATTGAGCCAGGTGAGCCTCGGGCGTATGTTGGCCATTTGAGATCCATGTGCTGTCGAAACGAAGCCGCCCTTCGGCAGGTTCCCAGATGTGCCCCAAGATCACCAACATGGACTGACCGGTATGGATGACTCCACATGTATCGTGCGGATGCGCAAGAGCAAGGAGAAGCTGCTTTGGAATATCTCTTATGATGGGTAGAGTAATCCTCAATTTTGGAAAAAGGCGCCTCAACTTTGACATGTCTGGGCCCATAGCTTGGAAGGCAAGGCAGACATAAGCTCTACAGGGATTAAAGTGTTCGAGTTTGCCAGTAGACCGAGAACATGGCACGCGCCGGGTTTACAAATGTCCTAGTTCCTTACGTGCTTGAGAGTATCCGACTCCAAAGTGTTGTTTCCTTGTTCGAAAGAGTCGGCTATGGAAATTTTGAGTGCAATGAGTCGCTTCAACCTAGAGATTGCCTGAGATAATCTTTCTTTGCTAGCTCTTTGAAGACTTACACAAGGTCAAATACAAGCCGGACAGTACAGATCGGTTAAATAGAAACTTCAGGCGAATCAACATCCTTCGCTTGCGGCCTGTAGGTTATGAGTTTAAAGAATACAAGGTTTGGCCGGTCGGTTGGGGAAGATGCCGCTCGCGGAGAATGATGCGCTGCGTGAGGCTGTTGAAGCTTGCCAAGCGGGTCAAGTCCAGCAGCACTAACGCCAAGCACACACGCCCAATGACCTGCGAAGAACTTCGTACAGCGCCTGGAGGGGCAGAGTCAAACACAATGACCGCCAGGTGGAGGAGGCCTATTTCCAGCCACTGATCCTGTCCGTTCGTATTCATCGTCCGACCGCACACGTCTCGGAGGATGACTGGCTGACCTCGACGGCGAGTGCATGGGCTGAAGTAAAAGAAACCATCGTCATTCCTCAAAGGCACGCAAGCACGCCCACCGACTTCTCCCTCTCACGGCGTCGAAAGGGCCATCAGCCCGTTATTAACGGCTCATTCCACTAAAACATCTCGTGGAACTCGGCGCCGATCGATCCCCAATCGGAGGGGCTGCCAGCGTGCTGCCGCGCCGAGCTGCCCGAGCGATTAGGTAGGTTGGTGGTGGGTGAGTCTGCACGTGGCGATGCGTTTAAACGCGGAACTGGAGTAGTGGAAACCAGGAAACCAAGAAACCAGGAATCCCCCGCCTCTTGGGTGCATCGCAAGCCAATGGCTGGGCGGCGGCCCCCATCCCAAACAATCTCGATGACGAGATCGGTCGAGTCTGCTGGTCTGTCGTCCGACACCGACTGGAAAACTTGGAACAGTGTGGTTGATGCATCTCTTGCCCATTGTCTGTGAAGTACTTGTTTCGTCTTGTCTCGTCTTGTCTCGTCTTGGTGTTTTGGTTCGGCATCCAGGGTTCATCTTCAAATTGTCACACCAAAGTCCCATCAGAAACGGCTATAATCCTAGACGCAGAAGAGGGGGAAGCACTGCAACACAACGGCCTGTCAGGGAACTGAACTTTTGTTCGCCAGATAACAGATGGTTGGAAGCATCGCGTGCTAACGAAATACAGCCATCTCTTTTTCATGACTTGCAATTTGTTGGTGGGTTCTGGCTAACACTTCGCGCGGTGGGCCCCAGGGCCAGCGAATAGAAAGCTGGTCCGAAGGCGAAAGGTCCGCTGGACAGGGTTCACTGGTGGCACCACAGCGCACCCAGCACGTCCCGAGGACCATTCACAGGGCTGCCCAGAGGGCCATCCAGAGCCTAGACTGCTAGAGCGAGCTGTGCCTTTGTTCTTCGGGGGTCTTATCCGCTGGCAGCGCTCCATTTGATTGCGTTCTTTGATGAGATCCATCCACATCCGTATTCATCCCGGTCACTAACCATGTTAGCCTGCTATTTCCCAGTTGCCAGACAAGGTTCCCTTTCACCATCGACATCGCCGTCGCCGTCGCCGTTGCCGCCATCATCGAAGGCATCGCATCTTACTTCTGCCTAACTGTCCCGTCGCTCCAGAGGATACTCGCTGCCAGTGCTCCCTTGCCTGGGCCCGTTGCTTGCTTCCGTCGGGGGCTTTTCTGCAGCCACGCGCGCCTGCCAAACACCAACCTTAAAATAAATCCAGGGGACTGCCGATCTCTCAGTGGCTGCCCTCCCGCTACGCCACCGGCCAGCCAGCGTCTCCTTGCACGTATTTTGTACGTCAGGAACGAATGGTTCCAGCCGTGCAAGCTTCGACAACCTTACACACCCACCTAGCTTTTCTCTCCTCGCATCTTCGCCCTTCGAACCTCGACTCCTCGACTGTTCCCACCGTTGGCGACGCGCTCGTCCGATTGCCTCCTTTTTGGGCACAGTCTATCGCCGCCCTTTGACGCTCCACCCGTGTCTACGACACTCGACCCGAGACACCCAGAATCCCTGAAACCTCGTCCGATCTCCATGTGCGCAGTGGCCGTTTTACGAAAGCCCGATTCTGCGACCCGATTCTTCGCCCTTGTTGTGAATTGCAGATAACACCTTGCCGGACAAACCGTTCTTGCGCCCGAAAGACACCACATACCGTCCTGGGCGGGAACGCCCGCTATCCCGATCCATCCGGCCCTCCGTCGTCAACCCCTTCACCAGAATGTTTTCATCCAAGAGACCCCTTGGGGTCCTGCGCCTTGTCCTATCCGCCTTCGCCCTTCTCCCGACTGTCCTTGCGCGGGAAAAGGTCTATATCAACGGCACCGGACTTGACGGCGTGTCTCGCAGCCTCGATGTTAGTCGATACCCCGATCTCTACACCGGCGACTTTGCCGACTGCTTGAACGGCGAGAGCCTGTTCAATGTCACCAAGTTCGACACCGCATATTACAAGGACAACCTCACTGTTCTGTTCCACTTGAGCGGGAGCACCAACATCCGGGGAGACTCCCTCATGAGTAAGTGATGAGAATCCTAGCTGAAGTAGGTAGACGTGTCTAACCCACATCTAGTGCACATCTCCGTCGACGTGTATGGCGAGAATCGATTCAACAAAACCTACGATCCGTGCCATGGTAATATCACCAGTATGTGTCCCGTAAGTGCAGACAACCCGATACAAGCATTCGCCGTCATCCCGATTTCCGCCTCCGATGTTGAAGGAATCCCCTCTATCGCCGTGGGCATCCCCGACCTCGAAGGCTTCGCTCGCCTGCGCATCTTTTCAAACTCGACTCAAACCGAGATTGGCTGCTTCCAGGCTAGCCTGTCAAACGGCCAGACATTCTCCCAGCCAAAAGCGATAGGGTCTATTGTGGGCGGCTTCGTCTTCGTGGCAGTTCTGGCTTCCTTCGCAACAGCAATTTACGGGTTGCGGATTCCGCATATGAGGATGCACTACGCCCACTCCTTCTCCCTTCTCGTCATCTTCGAAACCTTCCAGTCCATTTTCTTCTTAGGTGCCCTGTCCGTGGACTGGCCAAAACTTCTCCCTGCTTGGTGGAGTAACTTCGCCTGGACCGCTGGTATGTTTGCCAACGACAGTATGCTCGACACCCTGGCCTCATTTGCCGGAATCTCCGGAAACGCAAGCCAGGTCGGTGGTGCTGGACCGGTAACCATCAACAATGGCGGTGGCCTCACCCAGCAGATCTATGGAAGGTCTCTCAAGCTGAGGTCGGCTTTGGACTTGGCCCCAACACTCCACACATTTATGCGCCGAGCCGGATACAATGCAAGCAACCCCTACGATTACAATTGGGCTGGCGAACCTCGAAACCTTGGCATGCCACTACCTGGTGACTTCACGGGCTTTGCAGGGACGCTATCCTTGGTCAACATACCCCAGAGGGACGCCTTCATCATTGGTCTGATCTGGCTGCTCGTCGCTCTTGGAGCTGTCGTCTTATTTGTCACGGCTGTCAAGTTCATTTTGGATGTGTTGGTCAAATTGAAGCTGGTCACGACGGATGGGTTCGACTACTTCCGTTCTCACTGGCTCGGGTACGTGGCATCAGGGCTGCTCCGAACTCTCTTCATCGCCTTCTTCACCATGATGATGCTAACCACGTTTCAATTTTCTCTTGCCGCTGCTGCGGGCCCGACTGCTGTTGCCGCCATCGTTTTCATCATGTTTCTTGGGCTCGCGGGCTTCGCGGTATACGCATGCTTCGTTCGGCTGCGTCATGGCAAATATGAAATTGCCCCCGACACTCTCCGGCTTGAGCAAGGCAAGCTTTTCAAGACGATTCCATTTGTGGCGGCAACACGAGAGAGCTCGATTGGAGAGGAGGAGCAAGCAGAGAAGCCACGACTTTACGGGAGCATGCCCTTCTTCCGGATCAAGTTCACCGACAACGACCCCAACAGGCCAAGCCCGAACGAGGATGTGGACTACATCAAGCGATTCGGTTGGCTTTCGGGTCGATACCGCCGTACGCGCTGGTGGTTCTTTGCGGCCTACCTTGGCTACCAATTCGTTCGAGCATGCTTCATTGGAGGAGGTTCCCAGAACCCGCTGGCTCAGGTCTTTGGGCTCTTCGTCTTCGAAGTGTTTTCCTTGATCGCCATCATCAAGTTGAAGCCCTTTGAGGGTGCTCGCAATGCTGCGGTGGCGGTCTGGCTTCTATCCATCTCTAAGATCCTTACGACGGGTCTCGCCATTGCGTACCTGCCGTCCTTCGGCATCAGCCGCATTGCCGCAACCATTCTCGGCCTTGTCATTCTTGTGGTTCAGGGTTTCCTCGCACTCGCGGTTTTGGTTCTCGTTGTACTGGGCACGATATCCACCTGGATGTCCCTGTCTCGCAACCGGGAAGAGTTCCCGGGGAGCCTCGACGGTTTGCGCATCCGCTACTTCGAGCACATAGAGGCCAGGGCGGGAGACGTACCCCTAAGTTCAAAGAAGGCAGAGGAGCCGGCGCCACTGACCCAAGGTTCATTCAACGTCAGGGAGGTACGGCGCCATCCCAAGATTGAGGATGTGGAGACGTTCCCAAGCCTGGAAGGGTCCGAGGGAGATGTCATTACACGGAAGCCATCACTCAACCCTCGAAGTCGGGCCAACAGTGCCAGCTCCAGATACTCGGTGAGCAGCTTGCCTCGCACTGGCCGCGTCCACCGAGCCTCGTGGACCGCCAAAGACTTTGCGGACTGGGACGCCGATATGAACCGAGGCGACACGTCTCGGGTAAGCCGAGTGCGCAGCAGCTCCCTTCGGGTTCAATCCATGAACATGCAGGGAGGTCGACCCCCGATGACGCCAGCGAGGGAGTCGGCCGAATTCCCGCGGATGAGCACCAACACGAGGGGATCAGGAGAGAAGGAGGTGATTGCGGAGGATACGATCAAAGAGGCGCAAGACATTCCCAGGAGAAGGCGAACTGTCAGCTTCGCCGACCACCACGAGCAAAGGTACTCAGGCTCCAACACGAGCGACAGCAGTACCAAGGTTGGGGAGACTGTTCCCGAGCAGACGGACGACAACAAATTGAAGGTCGAGGAGACATCGGAGAGAAATGATTCCCCCAGAGGGAATATGGGGGGGCCGATTCCCGAAAACGACGAGGAGTCGACGTCGAATCCTAAGCTATAATGGACGACTGGCTGGCTCCGAACTCAATGACTCGAAAACTTTCATCAGTACTGCTCATTTATCACATACCCCCTGCGATTTTCTTTTACACACAATGTCCAACGCCAAAGGTTTTGTCTCCATTCGACAGCATGAATATTTTGGGCCTCTATTTTCTCTTGCATAGCATTTGGTTTACCAGTCATTGCGCCCCCCCTGAGCCTTTCGAACATGGTTCAGCACGGGCGCATATGACTTTTCGTCTTTGGACATATATGAATTTGTAACTTGCTCGACGTATCTGCCTCTCTGGCTGGTCCGACGGCGGCAGGGAGGTAGCTTTTTTCCCTTCTGGGCTATTGACATGTGATATGAACTACACTGGACAGACTAGAGGATACGCGACTCACGCGGGACAGCTAGCTTGTTGGAGAACTAGAAATTGGAGGCTATTTACATAGGTACATACATACATATATACATACATACATACATATAGATTCACTCGTTGCTGAGATTTGCTACATGTTGCTGTTGAGGAGGTGGAGGATGACGTACTTGACGTTCTCATGCTTGCGCTTACGGGCCCTTGGGAACCGCAGCTCCCCTTGAAACTTCGAGTACGTAGTAGTAGCGGGAGTTTGGAGGTTTGAAGACGTTGTTTCAGATGCTGGAGGTGCGAGACGGGGCGGCGGACTCGTCGCCGGCGACGAGCTGATGATCCGTGTAGGGGTTGGTGGTACAGTGTCGTCATTAGGTGGGGGGAGTCGGAGTCGGACTTAGGAAATGTAACCGGCAGGTGTAATTTGTAATTTGGACCCGGGAGTGCAAATCTGGGGATCAGCACAGCCACGGGGGGGAGCGAGAACAGGGGAGTGAGAAGGAAGGGAATGGGTGGGGGTAAGATGGATCTGGACCTGGATCGGAATCGCATCACAGAGCAGCCAGCCCTGTAAGCTTTTAGCGGCGATTCGGAGGATCTGTAGCAGTACCGGGCCGGTACGAGATGGACGGCAAGCTTAACTTGGCGCGCGGGAGCTAAATTCTGTTCCAACACCTGGTTGCGAATCGATGGCTGAGACCAAGGGGCGGGCAGCGCCTTTGTTCACTGTTGTACCTAGACCGCTTCGCGGAGACATTACCGCAGTTGACGTTCCCGTCCAAGGAGGTTGAAAATGTCCTTCAGCTCGCCTAATCTTGCCTGTCCTTGGAGCAGAGGCGTTCGCAGTTTCGGACCCAAAAGGCGGTGCGGGGAGCCGGAGCCCTGGCGGCATGGTGATATCCCATCGACAACCCTGCAGCCTCGCCATAATCAAAAGCCACCATCGACACCGACGCCGTAATCACTTCCGACGGACGAGACACAAGCGAAGAGGGCACCAACGGGGCACGTCGACAGGGCACCATCACGGCGACCCAAGCCTTGCTTTTGACTGAGAGAACGAGGCAACATTGTGTTACCTGGTTCCGCCATTGGCCCGGGTTCCGTCGTGCCCAGCCCGCACTTTTGTGCCGTGTCTGTGATGCAAGGCGCTGGCGGTGTCTCGGCGGCCGCCCCATTTGCAAAACCGGGCAGCCATAACTTATGGAAAAAGCATCGAACGTGGCGTGTACTGTATGTACGCCTCCTTCGGAGTGATCCAGATGCTCGCTCCGTCACAAAGGGGGGTGCATCTGACCTCTCTATCCTCAGGGTGGCGTTCTGGAGTGCCACGGTTGGGCTCTGGAGATGAGTTCCACGCCGTGTCTCTCCCAGCAAGGCTGAGATGTACCTGCCTGTGCTCGTATATGCCCAGGGCAAGCAAAGGTCAGGTAAGGTACGGTACCCAACTACCCGGTCTGTTGAATGCTGTCCGCGAAGGCTTGCTTGGTATCAAGAACAGGCACACCCAGTCAGCCAGTCAGTAAGTCGACAGTCTCCAGTCTCAGTCCTATAACCAGGCTCACCACCACAGCGTTTTGCACAACATTTCACTTCCACTTTCTCTTTCACTCCAACTCCCTCTTCTACTTCAACTTCCACCTCACACCTCACACCTCCCAGGCAGCAATCGCTCGACATGTCGACCCAGAGCCCAGAAAATGCTGTCGTCTCTACCCTCATGCCAACATCTACCCCCCAACCACCGCATGTTCGCCTGGCTCTTCATTGCGGCGTATGCGGCAAGCCCTTCGTAATATACCGGGATAGGGTCTGTACCAGTATGTCGTCTACTCATGTTCCCTATGCCCCATCTCCAGTCATGCTTGCTCTCATATTGACATTATATCACAGTAAGTGGCATTGACCCACACTTAAATACCCGTGAAGAGCTTTTGCAAAACTGGATCATTCATGCTGGGCAGGCAGAGAAGAACGACCACATCGACGATGATCCGTCGATGCGTCGTCTTGGCCACATGCCCGGTCCTGCCGCTGGCCAAACGTCCTTCTACGGAATTCCTTGTGACGCGCTCAATAATTACAACGCCCCGTTCTACATGGAAGGATACAATCTGAGACGTGAGTATTGGCTGCCCTAGGTACCAGAGACCAGGGGCTAGATCATTCATCCTCCCGTCGTCTCCGAATATCTGCCCTTCAGAGCTGACCCGTTTACGTGCGAACTCGGTAGTCCCGCAGAACCCTGACAAGACAGATCAACTTGTCACATGTTCCGTGAAGTCCTGCCACACCTCCAACACCAAACCCGAGACCGCCACAGTCCACTACCGCTGCCTCCAGAGCCTCTACTGGTTGGATCTGTGTAGATCAATGTTCAAGCCGCTGTGGCAGCTGCTGGTCTGGCAAACGCCGTGGCGAGACGCGCAGCCAAACTTCCTCCCCAACAAGGGCCAGATGACCCGGGCGGGCTTCACCTTGGCCACAAGGAGAGCCAGTATCCCCGCCCTGGGAAAATTGCCCCTGGATATTGTGCGTAAGATCCGTGAATACTGCGAGGACGCTCCCTTCTGGACTCTTGTTAGATCCGCGGACTTGTGCTTGGCCGCTGGTGGCATGGGGGGCAATCATTCCGAGTCTGTCCCACTGGAAATCATTCTAGAATGGACCCGCGGAGCTAGGTTACGGCTCGCACACTTCTTTGAGGCCACAGGTTTTCTTCGCATCACCCTGGATTCTCAGGGCGTATGTGAGATCCAAAGGTTCGGACGGGAGCCAACGCCATTCCTAGCCAAGCCTGTGCAAAACAGGTCCTTCATCTGGGTTGATCAGTCGAGCGCCCAGGATGTTTACTTTCTCTTGGAGGTAACTATCGAGGTTCCCCTCTCTCCTGGTCTTTTGATCTGTAGCTGATCGTGTCTAGAAAGGTTTGGCACGCCTAGAACTCCCCAAGGGCCACCATGGATTTCCCGTTTGGGACACCCCTACGCCGCCTCATGTTCGCATCATCACTTCGACCATCTTTTCAACCAGGATCCTCAATACGACCACCAATTCAACCCAGAGACACCGGACTCTTCCAAAGAGAGTTCAACAGTCAAGAGTCACCCTCAAAAACTGTGGGATTTGTGGCGTTGATACGATCCCAGCAACCCGTTTCTACGCCATCGATTTGAGGTCAGTCACAGGACTCACATTTCTCTACAGCAACCCGGCAGGCCTCATGGCTATCCACGCACACACACGCGAGTCTCCAAATGTCAAGGTGCCGAACGATGTGTCGCTGAGAAACTTGCTCTATGTCTACCTGGCCATGCCACCGGGAGAGGAAATCCTCAAGATCACCACGCAAATCGCGCCGCTCACCTATGCCAGGACCTCACCTCCACACTTCACAGTACGTAGTGTATGCTTCAAAGCCCCATCTAGGTCGCTAACAAAGCAAAAGTTTCAGATGAAGCTGGCCGGACCAGTCGTCGTTGGGCCGAAATACCACAACGGCGTTGATCGCATGGCCGTGTATTTCCCAATTGGCCTGGTCTATAACAGGACCGAGCTGGGGCACGTCAACTTCCTCGCCGCGTTCTCGAGGATGAAAGCCGAAGAGGAGCATCCCCATTCCGAACGGGAGGCAGGCTATCCGAACATGAAGCCTGATATCAGCCTCGAACGGCTCCCGCCGTTGCCCGGAGAGTTTCCTTTCTTTTCCCGCGCCCCCCTCCGCAACGTGGTACGCGTGAGAACGTTCTGCAAGCCTGGAGAAGAGCGCGCTATCCGAGGCATAGTGCTGGACTACGTTAACGGCGCGCAACGGGTGCTCGGCCAGTACAAGCATGACTGGGCTCCACAGTTGACATACCTGAACCCCAGGATGATTTGCCTCAGTCGGGGTTACACGTATCCCATCGAGACGGCCGGGATACCTTTCAACGACGCAGCCAGGGTAGAGTGCAACAACGTACTCACCCATAGGCACAGTGATGGTATGTGGGAGTGTCGCCAGTTTGAAGGAGTTCTTGAGTTCTGGTACTCGAACCGTTCGTCCCAGGGATTGAAGTTCAGGCGGGTGCCGGACACAGAGACCTGGCCATCGGATTTCCCCTTCAAGAGATCAGCACACCCTGTTTAGGGAGGCCTTGGGTCAACATTGTTCTCTTTTCTTTGTTCAATGACTCGCTGGTCGTCCTTGGCTAGGTAGTTATTATTGTTCGCGCTGGATCAACGGGTTCTAGGTTTGGGATTTGAAAGGATAAGGCATGCAGTGAACTCGGCCGAGATTGGATGAGAGCCAAACTTCACGGGTATGGGGTTTGAAAGGACATGACACGCAGTAAACTCGGCCAAGATTGGATGAGAGCCGAACTTCACGGGTGTGGTTTCATTGATTACGGTCTTTACCACCATGTATTTCCTTCAGTAAAAAACAGAAAACCTCGTCACTCTTTTAATATCGGCAACGACTGTGAGTTCGAATTTTCTTTTCTCGCAGCAATGTGATGGCCTCGTAGATTCTTCACTCCTCACCAACCAATGGTTCCATTGACTATGTTCTGAGCTACGATGGTGTTCCTCCAGCACACAGACACTTGGCCAGAGCCATTCTATCCCACTCAACCATGCATCCATTCCCCCTTTCTCGCTCCACTGCGAAGATTTGCTTTGCATTACTCCGTGATAGACGAATATTTGATTTCATTGGCTTGGGTGTTCTCCGTCATGAAGTGGTTCCAC
The DNA here is from genome assembly GCA_013756995.1 of Neonectria neomacrospora. Classification (NCBI taxonomy): domain Eukaryota; kingdom Fungi; phylum Ascomycota; class Sordariomycetes; order Hypocreales; family Nectriaceae; genus Neonectria; species Neonectria neomacrospora. Next base: position 8,411 of record JABSTB010000838.1, on the reverse strand, counting down.
GAGCGGATAGACAGCGTCATTGTTTCAAAGCATTGGGTTTCGATCCGGTTCTATTGGCATGAAGAAGCAAATATGACTCACCGAGTTGATGGACATGCATTCAATCGAGATGTAGGCTTGCAAGTAAGAGTTCTCCTGAATCAACCGTTCAACTCCGTGTCTGCTGTCGCCCGCATGAGACGCAGCAAACATGTTCGCCGAACTGACGAATATGCACGCGATCGAGAGCCATAGCAAGACGATCTTCTTTGCGATTCCAATACGAAGTTTGCTTTCAACTCCGCCTCCATTCCGCGGGCGCCAGCATGGAGCAAACAGCAGGCATTCCCCGACTCGCCATCGCGAGGACACACGGAAAACGCCTGCCCGTCCATTGTTTCAGGCTTCGAATCAACTCGCAACGACGGAGAGCAAACAACTCCACCTTCGCAGCCAGCCGTCCTCGAGTGGTCAGCAACGAGGGCCAGACCGGTCGACGAGCGTTCCAGCCACGAAGCAGGGAACCGGTTTCCTGCAAAGTCGAGGCATCGCCATTGGTTCATCTGCGACACCAAGCTGCGTCCGCCTCACTCGAGGCCCGAGTCCTTTCGGGGGACTCGACGCGGCGCCTGTTTGTTTGCTTGCTTCGGGGAGGCGGGCTGCAGCGGCCCAGGTGGTGTCGGAAGACGCCAACGGGGATATCTCCCTGGCGAGGGATTTCTTTCTGGTTCTCGTGCCCGCGGGCAAACTGCATTTCAGCTCGGTAGTGATGTCCAGTAAAATGGAGCGAGCATCCTCGTATGGCGGTGATCACCAGGCCGGCGACGGCTGGCTGTTGTTTCTGGGCTGGGCGGCGGAACGAAAGGGCGGCGACGATATCATCTGTCGGCTGCATGACCGGCCAAGTCGTCTTCTGGGTGTAATTCACAGCCCGTATCATCACGCCGACATGCGGCTTCCCGTCTCCTCGGCCAGGCAGACGTCTCAACCGTCAGCCAAACACTCGATACGAAGTTGGGGACGGCGTCGTGCAGCGGCTCGCGACATGGACTGAGACGTGAGCCTGGAGAAACCAGTGCTCAGTACGTCGAGACTACAGCATCAATGTCTCTCTTTCGCGCCGAAATTTTGCAATAATTACGCCATCAGCTGCATGAAACTGCAGTGCTAGCCCAGGCTCATCGGTCCTGAGAGAGAGGCGGTGTTATTCGAGCCCTGTCGGTCGCATCTCGATCGATCGGCGGCCTTGGAGATCTGGGGATCGTGAGGTTTCTTTTCTTCTTTCAGCTGAACGGAAGGCGACATATTCGTGTTCGTCACACCCAAGGTCGTCACACCCAAGGAAAGACATGGAGCGTGGAAGTGCAAAACGACGGGACAAAAGGCGTTGAGGCAGGGAATGGGGTGACTCGAGATGTCTCCGGTCTGGTGACAACGGACGGTGTGACGCTTGTAAATGATAGCCACACTACTGGATGTGCCCGCGAGAGTTGTCTCTTCCCCCCGAGCCTACGTCGAGTCACCTCCGTTCCAGCCGTCGATCCCGAATATCACCTGCAGCCACCAAAGCACCGTCACAACTTCCTCTGACCGGGTCCGTGGCTCGCCCCCCAAGGGCGTGCGGAGGCATGATACGTCCGAGCTTGAAGCTAGCACTGCCGGGATAGTCGGGGTTAACGCCGCTGGTGGTCGATTGGCTCGTGGCTGATACATACATAGTACACGGTTCTTGGCCCCCATGTTGCCTTAAGCCTATCTCGCTCAAGCCTGATCGCCTCGTTGGCGGGCCGGGCCTTTCCTGGTATGTCCGTCAGCGGGTTGCAAAAGCCAAAATCAACCGTCAACTAGACTAGCTAGGTTGCTCCGCACGCGGTAAACTCGAGCAGTTGGTTCACGCCGTGCAGGGACTCAACTCCGAGGCCATTATCTCGGAAGCTGTCCCGCGCGGAGCTGTCTCTATCCCACAGCATCACGTACCACGCCAACGGACTGAGGCCTGAGGGGTCACGAGAAGAGTGATAGGACAAGGCGAGCAGCCGTAAGCCTTGTCTCTGTCTGACTCAACGCCGGACCTCCGCCGTCCTTGATTTTGTTTGTGCCCGCCCGCAGCATAGTTGTCGCGTCACAGAATATTGCTTTTGGCCTGTATGTATCCGTAGGTGTACCGTACAGTATCCGTGAATTCATGCAATCCCGGCCACTGAGACGTCGTCGTTGGAATGCTCTGGCAACTCCGGTGGCTTATTGTACTGCGAGCCCCGCACGCCGTTTGTGACTGATAACTCTCAAGTCAGCTGGTTGATTGCGAGTCGAAGCCAGACATGTATGTCTTGGACACTGGGGAGGGGGGGAACGAAAACGAGGCTCCGAGCAAACAAATGCAAGCAGCCGAGACGAAAACCGGGTTTGGGTCTTGATAATTCGGTGAGCATTGCTTTTGCTTTTGCCGGGCTTGCAGAGGAAAACGACGAATCCGTAGCTGCCTATCGCGAGCGGTGCATCAACAAACCCCGCCTGCAGTTCTTGTCTCAGACGCTTCCCCCCATCGCCGCGAGGACAAACGAAAAGCCGGATTGTGACAAGTCACCCCTCCGCCTCGTGGTTTCGGTGGCTTCCGGGGTGTGTGGGGGGCTGGAATTGTTTGTCTGTTTGGTGCGACACGGCAGCCCGAAATGAGGGCCAGACTGTCGCCGATTCCCAATCAGAGCTGCAGCGTCTCGGAGCGTTTGGTGAGCGTGTTTCGCTGTGTTTGCTGGGCGTTTGCTGGGCGGTCGATGGGTGGTTGGCGGGTGGCACAAACAATGCGCCTTTGCGCAGAATGGAAAACGCCAGGCCAAACCCTCCCGACCACTGTGGCACAGTTGAATGGACGGGCCGCTGCATCACGGAAGGATTCTGTTTGTTTGCCTGTGGGAAACCGCCCCTCCCAGACGGAGCGGGATGGGGAGACGGGCTGCGATGCAAGAGAACGGCGGCAAACACTCTCGCAATTGCACTGTATTGCTCACTGGGCTGCTGCCTTCTGCTTCTCGTTGCTTGGGAAAAGACCAAGTATCTACTCGTCGAGTCGATGAGTTTAAGAAGGGCCCATTTCCCCGGACTCTGTGTTGCTGCATCACCTCTCTCATCAAGTTCAAATTCCACCAAAGAGCCTATCGCACAGCGCATCCCTCCAGAACCCCGAGTCACCAAGCAACCAAGCACCTGGTAAGCCATTTCACCGCAGTCCCAGATCGCGCACCTCGCCTTGTAAGCCTCATGTTCTGCGTCATCTTGCAACACCCGTGTCTTTGTCTGACAACTGGCTAACAACGTTCTGCAGTCTCACAGCAGCTCTGTCACTCCTCAGCTTAAGACCCAACCCACCGTCCCAAGACAGAGCAGAACTCGAAAACCGTAATCACAAAACGACAGCGATGACCCAGTTCCCTTCCACGTCCATGCCTTTTATCGCCCCTCGGCCCCAGTCCCAGCCTCACATGGCTTCCCCTTACCTGGACGAGCGTCATTCTGGAATGGCACCCCCAATTGAGTCGGGGACTGAAGAAGAAGTCCAAATTTACACTGATAACGAACAGGCCCCCGAGGCCGAGGCCGGGCCCGATGCCAACGCCGAGGTGGAGTCCGGGTCTCAGGCCCGGGACGCCGTCGACCACGGCGCCGGCACGAGCTCCACTCTCGGCGGCACCTTCGGCGGCGGTCCCGTCCAGCTTCCGATCCGTCCCCGAGCGATCATCCAGCGATATCCCGAGTCAGCCGTGAACCGGCTCCCGGGACAGAGTGCGACTATCCATCAAGTCGTCGTTGAGCATCGCTGGCCTGCTCTTGCCGGCTCGTTTCTTTCCCTGATCCCTCAGAACGACGTGCAGTGGAACGACGCACACAACCGCCCCGAGCTGGTGCCGGACGTTGGTGACATTCTGCGGTTGGCCCGGCTCGACTTTTCTCCTATGGATGACTGGGCGGGCTTCTTCACCGCCGCCCTTGTCCATCTCTCGTGTTTGAAGCTTATCCCGTCAGCGGCATCTTTGTTCTCTATTGTTGTTGTGGCCACCTGCCACATTGCCCTCATCGAGGGATGCCCCCAGGCGATCATCGACAAGACCCTTCGTACCTGCCTCGTTCTGCGCGGCATTCCTGATGCCTATATCACCCACGAAGACCTCATCGACCTCCGCCTTGGTGTTCTCAATGGCATCGACATCATGGACGAGTGCGTCTCGGTCATCGGCCCCCGCGCCAACGAATTCCCACTTTATTGTAAGTCTTCAAGCACTCCGGATTGTCGTAAACCGCATCACACAGTTGCTAACAGATATGTACTAGTCACGGACTGCATCTTTCTTTTCCAGAACTGCACCCCGCGCTGCTTTAACCACCTTATGAGATTCATCCCCTCGATCTGCCGACCGAGCCGCAACGTGAGCGCATCCCGCAACCTCGGAATCCCGTTCCTTGTCTTCCAGCTGCTTGGAGGCCGCGGCTCTTCATGGGAGTAAGTCCAACGCGCTCTAATACATGCGGCATTTACTCAACTAATCCAATTGCAGGTACGATGACGTCTCCGGAATCCTCCGATTCAACGGAGAACTGTGCCCCATGTGCGAGGTGACTGAGCCTGACTGCTGCGATGCCCGGGAGGACATGTTGTCGCAGTACCCTAACCGACGACGTGGCTACGCACATCCCATGACCCGCTGATGATGATGCGGGGTGAGGCTTAAAGGGTGGCCGAGACACTGCTGATGGATGCGCGGAGGTGGACAACGGATGGTACGGATCAAAATTGGCCAAGGAGTAATATCTGGGCACTTTTACGGATATGCTGAAGTGCGCTAAGTGGAGGACAGGAGGAGGAACCGGGTAAAAGATTGCTTCTGGGTCGACCGGGTGTTTTGCTTTCTTATTTGACGGCCTTGCTTCCAGTGTGTCTTTTCCTTGGGTTCGTTACTTCCGGCTGAGAAAATATTCCGAGGATTCGCTCGAAGAAATAAAATATACCAGTATATTTTGCCAAACTCTGAGGCTTGCCATCGAACGTGACCTTTACTTCTGGAGTGCATTCAACGAGAAAGATGCTTGATCGGCCTTCGTCTACCTCTACCAGCTTTCATCTTCCTTCAGCTACCTCCATCTACCTTTACCTTGCGTACCATCCTTCGATGCTAAGAAACCTTTCCAGCGCATCCTGTAAACTATTGTCTTAGCTGTAGTCAAAATTACTAGCTACATTAAAGCAACTTTCGGGATCTACTTCGGCTACCCTGCGACAGGGGCCTTGTGTCTCACACACAGCTAGCTAGCTCTCCCCTTGCATCATCATCAGAGAGAGACACCGCTACACCGCTAGCTACTATTTCTGCAGGACTAGCCTGTGTGTATTCGCTGTGTTTCATTGTTCATCATCTTGCTCTGCCTTCTCTTTCTTCCTGTGCACAGTGAAGTCATCACAGCAACGCAGTATGTAAAACAGGAAGATGCCATGCCCAGCACCATTGATCTCAATAACTCAAATATAGCAAGATTCTCCAGTAACGTAGTTGACATTAATCTCGCACCTTGAAATTTACTTTGAAACCCCATCTGGCTCTCTCTGACCTTACTATCTAATTCTTGAAAAGCTTATCCTCAACCACAGCACGAATAAATGACCTGGCCATCTTTCCTCAAACTGACAAGCCAGGCCAGCCTTCCAAGTCTTGCCGTCAAACATGACCTTTATTTCTGAGGTGCAGTAGACATGAACGGTGCTCCATCCACCTTCACCTCCGGTACCACCTTTCATTGCCAAGAACTCCTCCCAAGACACGCTATCATATATAACCACCAATGCTGGAGTGAGTGAAACGGAACCGACGCTTCATTTATCTCCATCTAGCTCACCAGGTTTCGTGACCAGGAAAATTTCCAGGGATCTTCATTGTGGTTGCAGCGTGAAGTCAACCCCAGTGCAGGTGGTGCGCATCTCCGTTGCCATTATACGCTGACATGCTAGACCAAAGACCCGCAACAACCGGCAGTAAATTGATCGCTTCTAAAACTGCCTAGGCTTCCATTTCATGCGGATTCACTTGCGATGTTCCACCCAATGTTTAGACGTTGCTGGAGAGGAGAAAGGTTTACTATTCTGATGAATGTATGAATGCCTAATGTCCAAACTGCGGGTCGAAAGGAGCACCAACTGAAAGACAAACCCCAATACATGAAACTGCAACTCGTAGTTGTGAAGCTAATAGCCTTGATCCGTTCCCACCAGCCTTGATTCCGTTCCCACCACTCAGTGCGCCAGGCGTCTGCCATCGCCGTCGCATGAACTCCCAAAGACGTTAGATTCACGCCGCCCAGTACTTGCGAGGTCGCAGCTCTCTTCTCCGTCGGACGGTATCATTGTGGTACATGAGAAAGATGAACCGGGCATTTCCCTGGTTGCCCATCTGGATGCCCAGGTCGTTGAGCAGGAGTAACTTTTCGGGACCCCAACTCTCGGTCTTGACGGCCCTGCCTTCAGACATGATGTGGATGGTCGTCGCAACGTTCATCAGCGGCACCAAAAGAACCGTTTGGCCTTCCGCCGGAACCAAGCAGCAGCTCTTCTCCAGGCGGAAGGCCTCTGGGCGCAGCATGAGTCTACACGGGTCGGTGATGACAAGGCCTTGGTTCTCGGCCAACTGATTGAGGATAGGAACCTTTTGGAAGATGAGTAGGAGGACACGAAACTTGGACGGCTCAACATACCATCAATTCGAGCACGGCGTTGCTCAAGTCACAGCAGGGGGGCGTCAGGCCGTAAGAGCCCATCTCAGGGATCTTGTGTTTGGGGGTCAGAGTAATGACTTCGGTGATGGCGTCTTTCTGCAGTTCCCTCAGCTCTCGGTTGAAGTCAATGAAGCAGTACTTGTCCTCGACAACCATGGTTGCGGTTGGCAATGGTGAAAGTAAGAAGAAGGCCAAGTGTTGTTGGCGATGATTGGGATTGTTGGGTCAGGTACAGGGCGAATTGGGGTAACGGTGGGTGGGTGGATGGGCTGGAGATGGTTTATATGGACAGAGGTGGGATTGCCAGTGACGAAGAGGGAATCCCACGAGAGAGGTATTGGAGAAGTGCAGTATTGGAGTAGATCAGTATTGGGGAGGAGTGGTGAGGGTGTGGAGGAGGAGGCCGGAGGAGAGAGAGACATTTCCCTAGTGGTTTGCGTGGTACAGAGACGATAGACTGGGCTTGGCAGAGTGCCATCAGCCCCGGAACAACGAGTCCAGGATGCAGTGCAGGCACATGGCAACCGGGTGAAGCTGTCGGGATCCCGACTGGGCCGAAGAGAGAGACGGGTGGAGGGATGGGTGGACGGGTCATCACATAGACTACGGTACGGTATGAATCGCTCCAGTAGTTACACAGAAACATGCATGCAAAGCCCCCATGGCAAATACAGTGCAGAGTAACTTAGAGGAATGAAGAACGGGAACGGGCATCCGGTTTGCTCGGGTGCATATAGAGCGGGAGACGAGCAAGCGACCGACGAGGGAAGCGGGCATTTTGGCCCTCTCGGTGAGACGACGGGCCTCCTCGTAAACGGGAGCGTGCATCCGGTTCCGCACTGCAATGGCAATGGGCAGCAGCAGCAGGACGAGACAAGACGGATGGTTGTTAGTGTCTGCATACTGTGCTGCGTGTTTGCTGGGGAGCTGCAGGCCAGGATCATAGGGATGGAGGGATGGGCGACGCAGCGAGTGGACGGGCGGGCGTAGTGGATGGTTGGGCGCTGCAGGGATATTGATATGCTGGGTGTGTTGTTTTGCTGTAAGCCTTCTGTGTGCTGTATGCTGGCTGTGTGTATGCTGTAGTCTACTACAGTGGGGGTGAAAAAGAAACGACACATGCCCAGGTATCCACCAAAACTCACCATCTTTAACTTTACATAACTTGAAAGATTTATATCAAAATACCTTATAAAGGCATTCTTTTTAGTAATTTAGACTAAAGACTAGAGTAAAATAGAGTTTGTATATTTTAAAATAATTATTAAGACTAAAATCAAAGTAGGTTAAAAAAGCTAAAATTTATACCAATTTTCACTAAAACTTAAGGTCTTTAAGGCTATATAAGAGAGAATATTTATATTATAACTAATTATATTATATTCTTATTGAAATATTTAAAGCTTAAATTAGATATAATTAAGATTATTTAGTTTTTAAAGCTTTTATAATAAAGCTAATAGTATTTAAAAATAAGCCTAATTTCTAATTATTTCTTTAATATTATATAAAATTAAAACCTTATCATAAAACTATAGTAAAACTATAAATAAATACTAATACTCTTAAGAGTATTTTATATTTTTTTTAATAAGCTTTTTATAGTATATTAGCTAGCTTTTTCTAACCTAGAAGTTGTACCTAAAATGTGTCGTTACATTTTGCGCCCCACTGTA